>OMLP01023083.1:14498-27739 GCA_900302685.1 Spondyliosoma cantharus | reverse complement strand
AATGTGCGCGCACACACACACACACACACACGCACACACACACACACACACACCTCAGCATGCAGCACTGAAGCACATTCACCACCCCTGGCTATAACAATGAGCAGGTTTTAGTTTTCACTTCAGCAAAAACAGAAAATAGAGTTCACACATGCAGACGAAAACAAAAATAAATCAGAAGAGCTCTCACCTTCAAACACACAGAGCCTGTCAGCAAACCGGTTCTCTGCTGATATGTGCGGATGCGTCTCTAATAATGTCGCCATTGAACAGCTGCACTCCTTGGACTCTGCTGCTGCGAGCTTTGCGCCCGTTCAAAGGCATTTATCTCATGGTGTCGTGGGATGACTTGTGAACTGCTGCTATACAGATGAAACTTAACTGCATTGATTGATTGACTGGAAAACCACAGATAGATGCTCCTTATTTTTTCCTGTCGGGGAGTGAGTTTATTGTGCCGGACAGCCCCGCAGCTGTTACCTTTAATAATCATGTAATCAAGTTAGCTGGCATGTTAGCTGCAGCTACAAGATTGATCCTGTCCCAACCCTCCATCACAACAAACATGAACACAAGTCTCTCCTTTCCTAATTTGGTTAGTTTCCATGTTGTTACAATGACATATAGGCCTCTATATAATGTGACTTTGCCTCATCTACCCTACTGTTGTTCTATAAGAGGGCGTATTGTCATGTGTAATCACTTCTTTAACAATGAGATTGTGTTTGACGTTAACTAGAAACTTGTTCCGCTGACAGCGTGGAAGCAAACAAGGGCTCGTTTGGGATTGAACACGATCGGAACTTGTGTTTGGTGACAGAAATGAGAGACATTCAGACTAAATGCCGGAGTGGCAGAGGAGAGAGAGCGACACAGAAAATGTGTCATATTTTTTTCTGAAACATCAATAAAGCGTGCAGTCCCTCGAACTATTAGAGAAGTTTTTTTGTCGCATCCAAACTCACCTCGGGGCTGTCAGAGTGCGATAGCACTTCCCTAATCTCAACAGCCAAATACGTTTTTCTTCAACCTCTCTGTCTTGCTCTGTTTTATCGCTCTCTTTTACTTTCTATCTTTAAAAATAATCTTTTTTTTTTTTTGCATGTTGTATTTACCTGACTCTCTCTCTGTCTCTCTCTCTCTCTCCGTCTGTTTTCGTCTGAGTTTTCCGTCTCTTCCCTCCTTCTCCCTCCGCCGCCCCGTGCCTTCAAGGCGAAACAATCAGACAGCAGTCATTTGTCAGTTAGTGAGGAGCAGGGGGAAAGAATTAAGTATCTGTTTATAACCAACAAACAAAACTCTATATATTAGCATAGTGCTGCAACTGTCACAGATTTGTGTGTGTGTGTGTGTTTGTGTATTTCCGGCTCTGTCTGCCACTATCAGGAGGAAAATGGCTTGTTTTTTTTTTTCGTTCCGTCTTTATCAAGTCATTATGTTGTTTTTCCTCCACATTCCTTGTGTATATTTGTCTTTTTTTTTTTCAATCACAGCAACTCTTATGTTATTGAACATTACAGACTGACAAATAGGGGAACCCATCACTGTGTCAACTCTTAACTTAAGATGATGATTGACGATTGGCAGCGGAAGTGAAGCTGTCGGGGAAAAACAGATCCGTCCTTTAGATTCCCATATGAGCCATTTCTTTTCTCGAACGTACGAGAAGCAAAGATGAGCATCTGATTTGCATTTTGCTTTAAAGTTGCCTCTACAGCAGTTGTTTTGCGTTAAAAAGTGTCTGCAGTGAAACCTTGATCAACAGCTACTCATCCACAGCTAACCCGAGAGAGCAAGGACAGGAAACCATTAACCGAAACCACATGCCACTGAAAACACCTGCCGCCTGGTGTTGTAGTTAAGGTGCTCAGGGCTGAAGTGTCTTTGGAATCGGGAGTCAAAAACAGACTCCAGAATCACAGATTTTCTCTTCTATTTGGAGGAGTGTGGGAGCAAAGGGAGATGATATCAACCAAAGTAAACATGAGCAGTTTATTTAAGAAAGTCTCGCAGTAGAGCGCATACCTCCACCAAGGCCCGACCTCCCATTTAATTCAGTTGAACCTAATCCAAGATGAAAAATACTATTACATATTTTAAATCGACAAGGTCCCGATTTTCATTCGTATCAAATTGTACTCACTCGTAGATACCAGACACGTCAATATGCCAGATGTTTTTATAATGTTCAACACTGGATCGGTCCCTCGTTTTGGATCCGAACCCAAAGTGAATGGGGTCTATTCTGGACAGAGACCCATCCTCCATCCAAGATTTGTGGAAATCTGTTCAAGCGTCAAACCAACAAACCAACCGACCAACAGACACGGGGTGAAAAAACACGTTCCTAGATGGAGGTAACGATCAACTATTGGCAAAACAAAAAGAAAAAATATCTTCTTTTAGACATCAATTTCAGATTTTTGTGATATGCAAATTACTGCATTATTACGTAATAACACGTTCATACAGTTCTTATCATCTCCACCAGTCAAGTCCATTTCACGGTCTGCGTGTCTTGGCCATCAATATCTCTTTGTCTCTTTCAGCTTTACCGCACATTGTTGCTCATCCACACAATTGGATCCTCGTGTTGTTGGACGGCTAATACGTCGACCTCAGTCAGATGTCTGTATCGTTTCCCTTTCTCATCAGTGTTTATTTAGTCTAGATGTGAATTTGTCATGAAGCCTGCACGGTGGTCTTACCATCTTCGGCGGATCGTTTAGATTAGTTACAGACGTTACGGTATGGTATGTGGTTTTCCTTTTTCTTTTCGTTTCTTTTTCCAGAGTCGTTCTGGGATGCCACATTCATTCCTGACAAGTTGTATATCCGAGATTACAGTCAGGAGTTGCATGAAGCGAGCTATAAATTCAGCGAAAGCTTGATCCTATTATTTTCTTAAGTTCTTAAGTTTATTATCTGGCTTTGCTCAGTTGGCTAAGTCGTCTGTTGTATGTTCAAATCCATTGCATTAGCGGTGATACCGTCCTTTCTATGTATTCTAAGATTATTTTGTTCTCAAAACAAACGGACAGATTTTGCACAACCGTGTTGAGCCGTGCTTAGCAGAGCCGGTATGACAGCATCCTATTAACCAAATGTCCGGGTGTCTTGTGGCAGATTCCTTTCAAATATGTATGAAATCAAATTTCTTCCATAAATATGTGTTGTGTTTTTTTTTCTTTTATTGTCACAATTCTGAGGCTTTGAAATAAATAATAAAGATGTATGACAGTGATTTTCACAGCGAGCTGACAGGAATGCCTCAATTCAAGCAGCAGGGCATGAAATTACCCACTTTATCATATCCCGGTGGATAATTGTTTTCGTTGTGGGTTTCTCTACATTTGCAGAAAGGTCACGGCATCGGTGGGAATCTGAGTCGAGTGTAGCAGCAGCTGCCGCCTTTCTCTTTTATTATTTTTAGGGTCAGTGTCTCCTTTCTGGCACGCCATCTTAATCTGGGGGTCTTAGCACCGCTTAGGTTGTTATTGTTTGTCGGGCAGCATGTGTGTGTGTGTGTGTGTGTGTGTGTCTGCAAGCTGCTGCAGCAGGAGGTGTGAGCCGGCCCTCATGTCCTGTGCATGTCGGTGTGTGTGTGTGTGTGTGTAGGTGTGAGGCATTCACACATGGTAGAAGTTATTTTTATTCAAACAGCACCGGCAGCAGCAGCAGCGACACCTGTGCTGGCCACGAGCCCAGAGACATGCATGGAGCCCCATTCTCTCTGCAGGATTTACGCCAGATGTGGCTCCAATTATCACATGAACAGGCGTCTGCCTCTTTAGCACGTCTGCGAGAATGCACGTCTTTAACTGGAGACGCATTCTGACGTAGGACGAGGTGGCTTTTTTTTTTGTTTGTTTTTTCCCGTTTTTCGTTCCCGTGTCATTCGCCTTTGACAGAACCAGTTTGAAGATGCGGGGATGTAACATGTAGTAGTTTTTCCAACGATTCGATTGATTTTGTTCTGAGAGATGGGGGCGGTAAGATTGGAGAAACAGGCCACTCCTCCAAAATACATGAACTCAAACTGGCAGCCTACACCAAGACTGACCTCCGTGACTAGCCGGGAGATTTCTGTTAGCGGCGAGTCGGTTCTTTGCGTTTTTAATCTAATATTTACATACATAAAAAAAACTGTTAAATGCCACAATCATATAAAATCAAGCAAAATAGCCTTCACAAACTTACCTAAGTCTGAAAAGTCCACCTGGCGTGGTAGTTACTTCTTACTTCCAGGGGGGTTTGTGCTTTGTGCTACTGAGTTAGCTGCTGAACGAGTCCGTCGCTCCTGCTGCGGCTCGTTGTTTGTGTACTGTGTGTGCACTGTCGTTGCTAACTGTATCCAATTATCTCCAGTCTTTACACGTAAGGAAACCCGTAACGATACGATATGAACGGACACAACGACCGTGGCTAATGATAGCATTCGTCACCGTCGAGCTAGCATGTAGCATTGGGACATTTAGGCGGAATTTCTCTGCCATTCTCGTGCCACTAGCTCGCTTTAACAGTAACGATCGCTTCAACCTAGCCTTGTGAAAGACTCCAGTCATGTGCATGTTTTTTAGTTAGTTCTTCTAAAATAACTGACACACTGTAGCTTTAGTGACAGTTAAATTACGCAACCTGCATCTCATCGTGCGTCATTGTGAAGATGATGTGTTTGTGTCGACAGCGAGACGATACGCCTACATCGCAGTGATATGTTCTACCTTTGTTGTTGGTTTATGGTGCGTGGCTTCGTGTACAGCAGTCGAGCCAAGTCTGACATTGTGTTTCTGAACGTGCTCTGTGATGCCATGTTTGAGATTCGTGTTTCTTTTTGACTATTTGTTTTGTCTGTTTGCTCTATCAGATCAGTCTGTGTATCTTTCTGCTTCCGTCTGTCTGGACATCAGTGTGCCCGTCCATGTTTCTGCCTTGTGATTTATACAAACTGCAGGTGTCAGGTGCCATATTGTTAAATCCGTACAGGATCATGTAGCTTTATCTCTGTACATTTTAGAAAAGTCCACAACGTCGAGCGGTTCCTGAATTTTGCAGATGCTTAGATTGTAAAACCCGCTCATACATCCTTTCACTACACGAGAGCTTTTTAAAGCCAGGTGTAAATGTGATCATAAACGGTTCTATTATCTGGATATGTCTTGATGGGCCTTTTATCTACATTTGATATTTTACTGCCAAGTTAACTAGGAATGGGTCCTCGTGGATTATAAGAAGCATGTCCTCACTCTGCACCTGCACTGGGTTTTTAATTCAAGCCATAAAAAAGGACATGGACAAACTGTAATTTTTTATGAGACGTTTTACCGACCCCAATCAAAACACAACGTATCTGTATCTTCTATCTGTGGCTCGATTTTTAACACCCATTTCGCCTGGTGTCCCTCCAATTTATACAACCGCAAAAAAAACGGCAGATAAAAGCCCTTCATTCATCCCTCGCTCCCGTGACAGATATCTCGATGATAACAAGGCTCCAGCAGACGGGAGTCAAAGGTCACTCGAAGCGGTGACCTTCGCAACCTTGTCGAAATAAAGCCATTAAGTGTAATTGAGGCAGCTGGCATTCATTATGTCAGTCAATAGCGGGATCAATAGTGTGATAGATTGGAACTATGTATTGTTTAGGATCAGATTAGAAAGCCATCAAAGGTGAATGCACGGCCGGCTGGACAGGACACGCTGGCCATCTCCTCCAGCAGCTGCTTATGATCACTGAGGCTCAGGCATACAAAAACATCATATATATTAGTTATATCTAATAGTTTTGCACCAACAGCATTAACAGTTTTTGAGTAAAAGTGTTTTATCCTGTCAATAGTCAGCATTTAGAGACCTGGAGGACTTGAACTGCAGTTTGCTTCAGCAGTCTTTCTAGAGCTTCCTTTTAGCTCAGATGATCTCAGATGTGAATTTAATGTCACTGTAGTGCAGTTAATAAAATATCTTAAAGGATAAATTCACCCCAAAAATACAACATTTAGTCTTCGCTTACAGAAATGTGTTTTGTATGCGTCGGCGTGGGGTGTGATGGCACGCTGATGAAGTTTCGAAGTCTACAAAACATTTCTGGAGCCTCACCCAAAAAAACTGAAGCACAAAATATCTCCAAGACCCCCTAATTGATTTGAGAAGTCTTTATTCGCACCCTTTATAAAGCCAATCGCCTCTCTGAAGTGGGCGTATGAGCTGGACCGTTTGGGATCTCTGGGTGTCTGCAGACGTGGATTACAGAACCAATTTACTTGTTGAGATGAACGACACAACCCTGGTTTGTTCTGATGCTCTCCATCATCCCGGGCGCACGGCTTTGTCTTGGTGTTGGTGATGAACCAGTGTCTTTCCTGTAATGCAGCTTCCAGTGTTACAGAGTGAATGTTGGGGCTTTTTTTCCTTTAAGTTGAGTTCACGAAAGTAACAGGAAACTATTATGTGATCATTAATTATTATACTCGCTTCTTGATTGAAAAAAAATTTACCAGGATCACCCAGTAAATCTGACACACAGTCTAAATTTGCCTTCAGTTTAAACCCGGAGACTATAATGTCTTCTGTGAGTTTTTATACCATCTGTACAGCGAATTCTAACTCTGGCAAACTGACACCAGTAATGCAAATTTGCGGGTTTCCACACACACAGTTCGATAACACGCAGGAGATGGAAACCGCATATTTCCAATGCGCGTCAATGTGTGTAATTATGCGCCTCATTTGTCATAATAAACGTCTCCCCGTTCCCCTCGCTCGCGTCTTCTCCTCTCGTCTTTCCACTCAAGAAACCGTGAACAGATGCGAGCGGAGAGAAATCAGAGTATCTCCAGCAGGATCCCGTCTTATACTACATGTCGTTTCTCTTATTTTGCCTATTCTCCGCAGCTCACGTTGTGCTGTGGCTCCTGCGCGATATATCTGCAGTGGAACAAACGAGGCTTGTAATGTGCGTATGGTGTTACACAAGGCTGGTAATAAATACACTCTGTCTTGGAGTTATTTTTTGCCCAGAGCCGGAGTTTTGAAGTGTGTATGGAGTTACATGAGGCTGGTAATAAATAGACTTAGGAGATAAGACAACTAAGATCTCTTCTCTCCTCCTCTTCCTCCTCCAGTGATGGAGATGGAGCGAGAAGCAGAGTAAAGTGATTAGGTTTTATTATTTTCTCCAGACTCTGGGCTTCTGGTTGATTAAATTAAAGCGTGTAGCGGCTTGTCTGAACACAGAAGGGGTCAAAACGAAACAGAACAGAATAGCTCTAGGGGAACCGAAGCTGGATGAATGCAATATGATAGATGATATGGTTTTTGTGACGAGTGGGTGAATGAAGTAAGATAAAAGTGAGTGTGTCTTGGAAGTCTGTGTTTTGGAGAGCGACTGAATGGAGTGAAATAGAAAACCAAGATGCCCCGGGAGGAAAACGATCGCAGGGGGTCGCCAAACTGTCAGATTAATAGACAAGGATCACGTGTGGAGCGAGCAACACCCAAAGTTAATGCAATATCATATCTGATTAACTTCTTTTCTCCAATATGTCGCCATCGGTGTTTCCGGCACAATGTAATAAATTGTTATGTGACAACAGACACACAAAAACACGTGTTTCACAACAGAGACTAATCCATTCAGCCTGAGGTCTGCGAATAAGACTAAATATAAGATGCAACCTTAAAGGTGCAAGTTGCAAAAAATTGCCAGAATACAAAGAGACCTCCAGAACTACAGGGGGCAGCAGACCTGCTCACTGCTGCTCACTATACAGACTTGCTACACTTTGCTGTAGCTATTTTTGGCTGCCGTCGCTAGCAAGTAGCTCAGCAAGGAGCCTGGACACGAGACTCGGACTGCAACCGACAGATGCCAGTCAGCGTGGAGGTGATTTACAGAGGCTCTGACCAGGGCTATGACTCCGGGGAAGTGAAGGAAATGAAGTGTGTCTTATGATGAGTTAGAACGTTAACATTGCTTAATCATTTGACTAAGTGGCTCTACAGGTGCTACCCGACTGTCAGCTCTGTGGTACACAGTAGTATTAGGAGAACGGATGGATTTGGGGCTAGCTGGTTAGCATGCTAACCTCAATGGACCGGTCCAGTCTAATTCTTGTTTCTTCACACGTTGTTGTTGTTATGCTGTTGAAATGTGTCGAGGAAAAGAGTGTTACTTCACACGAACTGCTGTGTCTTCAGCAGGTCGGGTGATAAAAACCTGTTTTTGACTTGATACTTGAAAAGGCATTAAATATCAGAAAATGTAGTGCAGCATGACAAGAGAAGTATGAAAAAGTATGATGTTGTACATCATTTTCATCGCCTCATAACTTTGCTCCGGTGAGGACTGAGAGACTCTAAAATAACGTGTTTCCAAAGTTAGACGGCATGCTGTAGCTTTCTGTCGATAGCTGCATGCATCACAATTTGTTTTTAACTAGTAGACCTTGTTTACTGAGAGGTTTTACCAGAAGTTTGATCCATTTTTCCTCATTATATTCTAGTCAATACCTCCAGGATTTGAATAATTCTGCTCCTAAATGAGATTTTTTTTTATTTTTTTTAAGAGTTCGGCTCCACACAGAAGTTCCCCCCATTTAGAGGAAAAAATAAATATCGGAAAATAATGACATTAAAATACTGTGGAGCCCGACATGCTCTCTGTTACAATGCACGTGGGTTCTTGGGGGTTCATCAGTTCAGGTTCCAGCTAGGTTTAATGAGGTAGACACCGGGAGTCAGGCTTATTAAGACATACTTGTTTCATGCGGGGACCCTGCCAAGGTAAGGGTATTCTCTCACCTTGGGATTGTGGCTCCATTAAATATACCACTAGTCCTGCCATGTGGGAGTTTAACCTAAGTAAATGTCATCCCTCACCCAGAGACCCACGCTGATTAAAACATTGTACCAATAGCTCGCCTGTGACCAATTTTATCTTCTTAATGAACAGTCTGGAGAAGATAGTGCTGCCTAACTCGGCGTCTTAAAAAATGGGAGAAAACAGGTCTCCAAGTTTACTGGAGTACCAGCTGGGAGGCATTATCATAAAATGCTAAACATCTGAAAAAAAACAACTAAATGGTTTCTGGATTTCGGTCTCAGTTATACAGATGATGCCCAGAGACACTTGTCTTTTGTGCCAGTAATCATTTTCTGATGGGGAATCTTCCATTTTTTTTTTTTTTTTGTTTTTGGAATGAAAGCTGCACACTTGTAGAATAAGACTCAATATTAACAAATTGAGCAATAACTGGATTACACGCCGTCTCAGCAAGCAAACAGAAACCCCGCGGTGTAATCATCAACTCCCCCAAAACAATAAGCTGCTGACTTGAACCTGAACTGTTCACAGCCGGAATTACAAAGAATCTAATAAAATAAAACTAGAAGGAGAACAGGCCGAGGTGTCGGAGCAATCTAGGAATTTTCCTCGTGTTTTATTAGCCTTTTCTCATTATAAACAAGTCCTCTGATGATTTCGCGTCTCGACACTTTCACAAATATTCATACGAACGGCAGGAGGGAGGACTCAGAGGCACCGGGCCCGAAACACCGAGAGAGATTGAGAGGGTCTCCATCGATAATGATAACGGGAGGCCTCGGGGCGTGTTTCTAAAGTCTCGCTCAGGGTGGTTCTTTGCAGTCTTGGAGGTTTCACTCTCCCACACCGGTTCATCTCGGGCGCAGCTGCTCGGCATCACCTGAAAAAGCAGGTCTCTGTCCTCGTCCGAGTCAATTATGCGGCTTACTGAGACTGAGAATGCAAATGGGGACGCAGAGGAAATTACTCCAAGATGACCCGATCGTGGGAGTCACTTTTTAGTATCTGGCTGTTTGTTTTCTTAACTGTTAGCAAACAACAAAGAGGGTTAACTATGGAAACAGAGCAGGAGATTATTGTTCACTCGAGTTGCAGAAATTAGATTCGCATCGCTTTGTTTACATTCCGTGGGCTGCATACAATAGCACAATGTGGATATAAATAAAAACGGAGAGAAACGTCAGCTGTCACTCACAACAAGAAAGGATTGTTGTCACTGTTGATCTGATCCTAATTAAACCGATCTCAAATACAAAAACATAACAGCTTGAGAATTCAATGTTCTTGCAGCCGAGAGTTCAGGTTTCTGCCTTCCACCTCTTCACGACGGTACAAACGTCACGTGCGGTACACGACTCCAGTGAGTGGCAGGCAGGCAGCAGATGGTTTTGAGAGAGAGAGAGTGAGATGAATAAGAGTAGGAGTAGACGCAGGGGAAACATCTATATTACAGATGAAACCGTTAAAAGGCCTTCATATTCTGTAAATCAAAAACTATTGCGTTCAACTCCTTGTGGATAAAGATTGACCTGGACTACTTTTACCTCCCGTATACATCTCCCCACGGAGATTTCCGACACTGAATTAATGTGAACTTGGCGATATCAAACGTCCAGAGACGCGGCTGAAAGCTGATGTGTATTACCGTTAAAATCGTTGAAAATGTTCAGACTCCCCGTAAGGATGAACCTCCGTTAGCTAAACGTCCCTACGGTCTTTCCTCAAGCATCACCGACTGGACACATGTTGCAGCCTCTGGGGACTGATAGCATGACCGCCAACCTCACCGCGCCTCAGTCCAGCTTGGCCAGATGTTCATACGTGCATAATGGCAACACGTCGCTTGACACGTAAACCCTCATGGATTTACAAGACAACAAACGGTCGCGATCTCACCCGTATTTACAGTTCACGCTTCGTCACATCCATCAAGCTGAAGTGGATTTGACGGAGATGAAGACGAGTTGAGGAAGGAGAAGACATCCGCCCATCGAGCGTGCGACGCGAGAGAGACGGAGAATGAGAGACAAATATAGACGAGCGGGGAAAAATGAGACGTGAGATTGTTTGAAAAGACTCCAAAAAGGGACATTCCCTCATTTTTTTTTTTTTTTAGTGTGTGTGGAGTGGAAATGACTCACCCTCCAAATCTAGGCCATGTCATTCACACTGAAGCCCACCCTCCTGCTGCCTGTGCGAGGCCCAGTGTATGCATATGTGTCAGTGGCTGCGTGTGCGTGTCTGTCTCCGTATATAAGCATGTGTAGTTTTCACTGTGCGTGTCATGAGCTGGCTTTGGTTTACGTCCAGCTACCTCGGAGCACTGCTGCTCACATACCATGGCTATGACACGCCAACGCTCACACTCCCACTTTTCTCAGTTGTTTTATTTATTTTTTTTTTTTTAAGGGTCGAGGGATGAGAAGGGAGTAGCCTGGAATTAAACTGAATTAAAGACTATTTTTTTTTTTTTTCCTCTTGTTATTTATTCATTGCTTTTTCTCTCCTTTGCTCCTGAGCACGACGGCAGCATTCTGGCAGCGTGAGGAAACGCTCCAGGGCCTCCGTGTGTGTGTGTGTGTGTGTGTGTGTGTGTCAACATCAGCGTGAGTGTGAGTGTGTGTTTGTTTGTGTGTGTGTGTTTGTACTAATAGCCGTGGGCATCATCTCCACAGAACTGGTGATCGGGGAGTGCCATCATTCAAAGGCCAAACAACAAGAAAATAATCTTTAAAAAAAAAAAAACACTTCAGTAACCATCTCCTCTCCTCTCTGTGTAGCAAACTCTGCCAAAGAAGCATCACCGCAGTCTGTTTGATATGTGTGTAACACAACAACTACGTCTCATATATGATATTACTGTCAAGATAACAAAGAAAACAGAGATTGAAAGGAAGCAGGCGGCGGGCGTTTAAGAGCTGATCCTGGATGTTGGAAAGCCGTCACCAACAGCTGTTCACTAAAGTTAAAAACAATCCCTGAACCATCTTTTTTTTTTTTTGCTTCCCGCCGATCAATGTCCGTGTCTGCGATCAATTTTGTCTTCCACACATGGAGAGAGTCCAAGAGTGCTTATGAGTTAGTGCTGAGAGAGTGAAGGGGGGTAGATGAGGAGAGAGAGAGAGAGAGGTGAGACACAGACACTGTGTTTGGGAACAAACAGCCCGTGGTGTGTTACAGGTTATCGCTGCAACGACAAAAATAAGACCGACGATGAAAAGATACTGAGCAAGAGAAAGCTCTTGTTCATCCGGAGGAAATGCAGCTGACAGTGATGACATTTTGTGCCGTTGATTTGTTTCATGACACAAAGCGACCAGAGCTCAGTTCATGAACCAAAACGGACTCAACACACTTCCAGATGATTCCCTGCAGGGGTTCAGCACACGGCGTATCATCACAGGATACTTTGATATTAGAGACCAAATAGCGATGTTGTTCTTCAAAAAAAAGGAGAAGAGTAATTTTCAGGTGTTATCACAGATCGAACACAGTCAGAATCTTTTCCTCTGACGCCATTGTTCAGACCCATTTGTGTATTTTTGATGATGATACGACGCTTTCCGTCGTTTCATCGTCATCTCGTTTCAAAACTAGGCGAAACTAAACACTTTTCACACTCGATCTGCCTCTAGAAGGCCACGCCGTGAACTGATCTGAAAAATAATCTGTGAATAAAACGCCCTGCTTTTTAACATTTACATTCGGGCCAATACAGTGTTTTTATATACAGCCATTACTATGAATTGTGTGCAATCAATCTATGGATACTAAAGGGGGAAAAATAAAAAAAAGAATACTAAGGGATTAATCGTACACCATCTTTGTACAGAATAGACATCAAATCATTTAAAAGGGTTCCTTGATTGGAGATGCCTGTCGCATTAATCTCATATAACCATCCAGCTCAAGACGTAAATTACCATTTTTTTTTTATTATAATTACAACCTCAGTTATCGTTGGCGTAGCTGTGGATTTTCCTTCTCGTTAGGAATGGCGCAAGCGGGTGGAGACAGTCTGGAAGTGCGAGTGTAATTACCGCGCGAGGAAAGATGGGGTGATGTAGTCGGCAACTGGAGGACGGGGAGCAGTCGGGGTGCTCGCTCGGTGGCGAAGGGTTTTAACGTGGGCTGGCAAACGGATTAGACGTTTCTCTGTGAGTAAAGTGGGCCGGAGCCGAGTGTAAGGGGGGAGAAGAGGACAGCTGGATGTAGGTTAAAGATGGTGGCAAGGCCTGCGAAACGCAGAATTACAAGCATATGTGTGGCGGAGAGGCGGAGGCACGCTTCACTCCTCTTCCCTCTTTAACAAATAGCTCAAGCAAATTCTTCACTCATCATTAAACCACCCTCCGTCACATCTGCCCTCGGTCGTACTTCGTCTTTGTCTACATTTTCTCCCCCCCCCCCCCCACCT
>OMLP01023083.1:0-12522 GCA_900302685.1 Spondyliosoma cantharus | reverse complement strand
GGAGAGTGTGTGTGTCTGTGTGTGTGTGTGCGTGTGTGTGTGTGTGTGTGTGTGTGTGTGTGTGTGTGTGTGTCTGAGGCTAGGCCCTAGATTACTTCCAGAAGTTGAGCTCCACAGCCTGCTGTTTCATTACAGCTACAAAGCGACCGCACGGCTACACAGAGTGCAGAGTTGCAAAAACTTTTCTTTTTTCTCTCTCTCTCTCTCTCTCTCTCCTCCGCTCCTCGCTGCCTTTGTCCACCCCTCCTCCTTACTCCTCCTCTTCCTCCTCTTTCATGGTTACAGTTGGAATGGGAATAAACATCTGTGAAAATGTATTGCTCTCCATTTTGGGATTTCAGGCAGAAGCTGAGCTGGACTTATCCGATTTCAAACGACTTTGAATGTGAACCAATGTTTCTCTAACTTGAAACAACGTCGAAGTGGCAGCTCTGAGATTCCAGCTGTTTTTTTTTCTTTCTCTTTTTTCAATTTTTTTCCCATAAATAGTACCTATTGTATCTCACTACAACTGCATTCAAATAGGTTTTCCCCCCTTTGCATTAAGTACCTTTCATTCTATTCACTAGTATGCACGCCAAAGAGTCATCTAATTGGTTCTTGCCACCATTAATGTTAATAAAAGTCTTTGGCTCACATTTCAGAAGAAAAATATGATTGAAAACCTGAAGGCAAAACACCTTAGTGCACATTTCCTGCTGATGATAGAGTGTAGGAGCCGATGTAAAGGCAGCTTTGCTCTTTATAGATGCGCACAACCTGCACTAGGTCGCTGATTATACACTTTGAGAAGTTTTGATTGATGCAATCATGCCTTATGTGCTTCAAGTGTTTCACTCGCCCTGGAAGAATGGACTGGAACCCAACAGCCATGGTTGTGTTTGATTTGTCCATTGTAAGACTGAGTAGGTCTTCAATGAAAGATGGAAAAACAGAATTACCGCCTCGCAGTTGGATGGCCGCTACAACTAAGCAGCAGTCATCGAGACTCGTGACTTTGAAGGAACTGAATAGAAGGTAATCAGTGTCGTTCTTGGTGATAGTCATTACTACATACAAATGTTTGATTCCAGTGAAAAATGTCCATTGAGAAACAATATTTTATAGGGTCATATTGAGCAACGGCAATCATCATCTGAACTACCGCTTGCCAGCAAAGCTGATTCTGAACACAAAGAGGCTGCAAAACCCGTTGAACCCGTCAACACAGGATATAAATACAATAACCACAGGTGGACCCCCTGATGAAAGTCACCAATACGGTATTAAGGTATTGATTATGACCAGAAATTAGTCTTTATGAAACATTTGGAAAAAAATGTCATCGATTCACAATTTTATCCTATTAGACATTTGTGAAATGTTGCATTAATTCACATGTGAAATGTTAAAATGTGTTTAGTGAGGTCATAGTGACCCTGCAGCCCATTGACCAAGATAAAATGCGGACTTTCATATCAGGAGGCGGAGGGGATGGTGGAAGAGTTACACGGGAGAAGGTTGTCATGCCAGTGAGCGCGGTTGCTTTTTCACAGTTAAGCGTGATTCCTCTGGATATTTGAAAAGAGACCTCAGGTTCCAATTTCCAGCCATGTTTGGGGCGATAAGAAAGAAGCCTGGACATTTCCAGGAGTGTTTCGTGTTGACCAAAAACACGATCTTTCCCTGACCATAACCAGGAGGGTTTTGTGAAGAAAGTGTGGCACAAAATAATAATAAAAAAATGTAGCTAACTGCATTGCACCAACATTTATTCTGGGAAATGGGGTTGGACCTTGACCTCTGATCTCCTCAGTTCATCCGAGAGTCCAAATCCAAGACGAGATGGACGCACCGACAATCCAAAAACACAATGCCGACGTGTTATCAGCTGAATAAATGCACACCGACGTACATGCTTAGTCGTCACCGACACTCTTTGTGTTTGAAGTCATCTCTTTCACATCACACTGACGCATAGCAACGGAAAGGAAATGTGCGTTTTGGCAACCAGAAGCACCTTGTACTCTTTTATGATTGTTTCTAAATGGATACTTGAATGCAAAGCTGACACACATCTGCATCCTTGAGCTCACAAAGCGCAGCAGTTAAAAGGTTTAAATGGTCCTTTATAAAGTAAATAAATAGTACTCTACATAGTTCATTGGTGCTCTGAGGCCACATAAATACTATTTCCATTTAATTACTAACTCCTCAGGTGTACAGAAATGGCACAAATGTGTCGTATTTACCTAGTTAGCCCTAATTACTGTACCGTTACAAGCAGAAAACAAGCCGGGCTTGGTGTATAATAACAACCTACAGTACATGTGTTTGTGTGTGTTTCCATGTGTGTGTCTGTGTGCGAGATATCCTGAAGCCTGACATTGATTCTCCTCACTTCAGACTTCCAGATGTGGCTGATTCAAACCAGCACCTGGCAGGTTTTTCCAATAAACACACACATACACACACACACACACTCACACACAGGTTATGGAAGCCATTCGAGGGAGAGTGCAGTTTGAATTTATTGCATCCTCTTCCTGCGCTGTTTATTAATACACCGCGCGTGTGTGTGTGTGTGTGTGTGTGGGAGAGTGGATGGGTGTACGTGAGAATTAATCCACTGCTTGACTCTCTTCAGTTGATCCCACTCATGCATCGCTAAAAGGAAGCATTAGGCGTTCAGGTAATTTGAATCGCGGATTAGATGAGAGGAGGAGAGGAAAAAAACGTGGAAACCAACGGAAGGATAGGTCGGACGGAGAGAAACCCGGCCGTCTCCTGAGAGTGTTAATGGCGGGGGCTGAGTGAGAGAACGAGACGGATCTGCAGGAAGTAGAGATCGTATCGGTCCTGGAAATGAAAGCTTGGACCGATCAGAACCCACACAGGTCCACCTGGACCGCGCTCAGTGCTTGGTAAGCATTTCCAGAGACGAGCCTTGGCAAAGTTTCCCGCGTGACACAAACTTTTCCCTTTTTTACAGTTAATTCGGAATCATACACGTCTGTGGAGATTTTCAGTCATCCAGGTCCAGATCAGTGAATAATAGTTTAACAAACCTTTTGTCTGTGACTGATAGCAACTGCAGCTGGCTCTGATCCAAATGTAAAAAAAAAAGAAAAGAAAACAACACCATTTAAATAATAAAGGATTACCTACAGCTCCTATAGAGTGTTTATTATTAGTAGATTATTATGGGCTGTTTGCAGTTGGCCATAATGGGCTCACAAGTTGTGTCGAATCCGTTAAAGCCTTTGACGGTAATAACCCCGAAAAGTGGAAGAAAAATGTTACCTCAGAGACTTTGTGATGGCTTTTGCAAAGTTATTGGAAGGAAATTCCTGACAGGTAAGGTAAGGAATCATCTATTTAGCTGACAAGTTATATCTATTGATAGATATCAGCTTTTGAATGCAGAATCTGTGGGACGAGATTGTCTAATTGGAAGCGTTGTAGTTTCCTTACGCAGGAATGTAATCTCGGGACCCGTATCATCTCCTTGAGCTTTATTAACTGTTTTAAAAGTTTATCTGTTGTGCACAGATACGATCTCTTCAAAGTTTCTGTTGTCTTAAGCTTCTGATCGTAAGGCGAAGTCTTGGCCTGGATATCAGGACTAGTCTGGAAGTGCTTGCCATCTTCAGACAGTCTTCCTTTCAACATGAGAGGTCTTATATTCAGGTCGATGTTGTTCAAACTGATGCAATTCTCTGTTTGAGTCTCTTAATATTCCCTTTTCGAATACTGTACCTCAAGTTCACCTGAATCACACGTGCACAAAAACTTTTACTTATATTGGCTTTTGCTGGAACATACTTTTTCCTTTTTCGATTACCAAAAAAAAGTAGAAATGAGAATGTGGTAGAACTCTGCTGTTAAAAACTGTGTAATTGGCTCCATTAGCAAAGAAGCAGAGCCTGGCTCGAACGAATCCACTGATGTAATGAACCAAACTAATGCCCAAATGGAGTAAACCATCAATTTTGAGCCTGACTTCATCGGGTTCAGGACGAGGATTTTAAGCCCCTGAGACAAATACTGTGATTTGTCCAAAGGGTAAGGCAACAAATTTGGGCAGGAAGCAATGGAGAGGATGGAAGATGCAAACAAAGCTTCCACCACCTTGGGAATGTGGGAGTGGGACTCATTAGGGGCACAAAATGGTGGGACTGTAAAAGAGCCGTCAATTCCGTCAACGATTTATCTTGTTTTACAGCTGCCATTTAAGTCACTTTGGGAGGCAGCTTCCATATATTATTAGTGAGACATAAGAAGCCTCCATGCGAGAAATCAAACTGTTTATATGATGCGAAAAGAAAAAATAAAATACAATTGCTTTTAAACTGTCAAGCACAATCCTCCAGGGCTTCAGTTCTCGCCCATTAATGTCGGATTCAGGCTGGAAATGTCATTCTCTGAAAACATCAGCGTGACAGCTGAAAAGTATCTCAGCGTACAGATTCAAATTGCACAATTGATCAAAATGACATAAAAATAAAGGTGGAAAATATACTGTATACCGCTATACGCTGTAAGTGTTGTTTATCGCTCTTAATAAGGAGTCAGATTGATAGACTACAGTTTATTTAAATGTGACTTGGCTTACGTTACAACACAACACAACACCTGTCTAACAATATGTAGACGGGTGTAAGACAATATTTTGTCATTGCTGTCGGTAAAGACCAGCTATGAGACTGTCAGGCAGTTTAACACTTACCGTACAGATAATGAAATGCAGTCTCGAACTGCCGTCATTGGCTCGGCGACTCCGACACCTTCCCCTCCACCTCCTGATGTGGAGGACAGGTCATAAACATGCCATTTGGACACGATGCGGCATGTTTTCCACAAACACCGATGACATGTAGAAATGTTAACGTATTAATGGCTTGCAGAAATACTTACTTGACAATATTTTATCACGGTACCTGAAATACCGACTCCAGCATGCTTCCTTATGCCAGAGATGAGAATGCCATGAGTCCATGTCTTCCATTTCATGTTTGCGTGTGATTAAATCTTCCCATATCATCTCGCAGGCTTTAATGCAAATTGCGTTTGTTCTACCAGTGCGATGAGGGAGAAACCTCATCCGACGAGCAGAGACCTCCCCACTGCTGGTGGAGACCTCATTATCACCTGAGAACCTCACCACTGCAGGTATAAAACTCATTACCACCAGTTCAAATGTTGCCAGAAATCTCATCACGTAGGAAGAAACCTCATTACCACAAACACAAACATGATCACTGTGGGTAGAAATCTGATACAGCCTCCCCGCACCTCGTGAAGACGCTTGCTGCGACTGCCTGGGCCTCCCGTGGTTGTTTTCATTCTCTTGTGCCGTTCTTAGGATACAAGTTAGGAGTGGAAATTAGATTATTACGAAGGATACATTTGAATAGAAATTGTCTCAAGCTGTATCAATAACCATTGATGTGATAAAATGTTCAAAACTCAAATTGACGGCATCTTTGAAACCCGTCACAAGAAAACCCTTTCGTGCCGAGTTCAAAGCCAGTGTAGGCTGCACGATGCCACATGTCCTCTTAGCAAAACCACTGAGCTCGACGCTACGTCACCTGACTTCCTCCTTTGCTCTCTTCAAAATGACTAAGGCCTTTAGAGGTCACCACCTAACAATAACACCTGTGACCACTTTGCCTGCATTAGCAGTTAATCACGGCTTTGGTTCCAACAGGTTCGCGCTCCCAATCCGTTAAATACAGCAGCTTGGTCGATGGCCTTAAGCTTCAAATGATGATGACCTACCTCCTCTGTGGTGTTTAGCATCTGAAGGGATCCATGGTCAAGTTTGCTATAGTACATCATCTGGTTAGACGTATATATTATCACCTTTGCACGGTTGATAAGATTTCCAAATGGTCACAATTGGGTTAGTTTTATGCTTCAAATCTACTTGGTTAGGTTTAAGAAAAAAACAGTCATAGTCTGGATGAAAAAAATTATAATCTGCCTCCTAACATATGGTACTTAAGTGACATAATTGATTCTTGGTCACAAACAGGAAATGAACCCCGGCCTCTGAAGAGAAAGTCCATCAGTGTGTGACTCATCCAAACACCCCACCAGCCCCTGAATCAGACATTTATAAGACTTTATGCTGCAGCACTAGAGAGGTGCTGGGTGGGGGGGGGGTCACTACAGCAAATGTAGAAGCTCGGTAGCTGCTGTATTTGCGTGTGTGCACATACAAACAATGTTTTTACTGAGATTTGTGAGCGTGACCCACCAAAAAATAGACAGGAATCTGTAGATGATGAGACACTGCAGTTGCGCTTGAGCTGCAAGTGAGCTGTGCTGCTAAGTGTGGCCGAGGGTCGTCCTAAGCCGCCTGCACAGACGACCTATGAGGCCACTGAGGACGGGCTCGTACGCCGACAACTTCTATTTCTGTTTGACTATACCGAACACCACCTCGGAGCAGAGTTGCCGCCTTTGCATATATCGCAGGCGACAAACGAGATTCAACCATGAAACAGACAGAATGCTGACAACATGAACATTATAATACCAGAGTATGCCGGGACATGATGGGACTGTTCATCACAGCTGCAACATATGCATATGTAGTCAACATTTTAATACCGGGAGTAGATGAGGTCTCACTGATACCCCACGGTCTAATCTGGCTGTCGCTCGTGCCCCGTTCACACACACACACACACGCACACACATGCAGAGTCATTGCTTTTTCAAGTGCTGTTTAAGTTTCGTCCTCGGGGGAATTCACCACAAAACTCACCTTATATCTCTCAATCTATAGCATTGTGGACACACACACACACATACAGACACACGTACTCTCGGACCAACAATCCATCAACATGATCAAGCAGGCAGCGAATACGAGCTGGCCGGTCATACATCAACCTCTCTGAGCTTGTTAAAGACAAACAGAAACACGCACACGCATACACAGTGGTGTGGACACGGCGCAACGTGATGTCTTCCCTTTGAAATGACAAGCAGGGGCAGCAAAGACATCCGTTTACACGGACAGGCAGACCAGCAGGCAGATTAGATAGTCAGATATATGAATGGATGGTCCGTCATTGGCATCCAGATCTCACAGCGAACAGGTAGGTGTGTGATGTCGCTGTGGCAGAGGAGCTCACTCTGGGAGGCAAACGTTTAGATTTTTAAAAGATAGTTATAATTAACAAAATCCTAGATAATGAGTTACTATCGCTAACCAATCGTATCTATTGTACTCTTGAAAGCAGACCAAGAAACGCCAAGAGGCACAATGACATGACCTTGTTTCTTCTCGCTGGTGGCCTGTTGTGGCTGACAGGTGATTCAGAAACACGTGGTAGCATTGCAGCGCGCTTTTTCCAAATTGAGCGTAGCTTAGATTGAACTTGAGTCCATATGGTGAGATTATACTTCTGCCAAACTGCGATAAAACCCAGAAATCCTCATACAATGCGCGTCTATATCCAGCGAATCCACATCTCGTTATTTATGTCCAGCACCAATGCCAGAGCTCGGGTGTCCTTTACGCAGTAAGGTGAGAAGTGCAAGCAAATCATGTAGAAAGTGAGAATGTAAAACACCAAATAACGTTGCCATTGGTTTGTTGGTCCAAACATGTAATTGACTTCCCATCCTAAATGTTTCCAAACCGAGAGAAATCCAGAGTTTTTACTCAAGGCGATGGTGAGTTTAACTTAGTTACCCGTCGCAAAAAAACTTCAAGGAAGATATTTGGATAGGCCCTCAATGCATTTCAGCCTGAGTCACGTAGATAGATTTTCATTCATGAAACTATGGACAGCAACTCCCATGATGCCACTACTATGGTTTTGTCTGATTGCGGGACCCCTTGTGGCAGAAATGACATATTGTGCTGTTATTCTTTCGCCGATTTGTTGCGATCGATCACTTTCAATCAATTCCTGTTCTGACTGTTTCAGAGTTTGGTTTCTTGAAGCAATGAGCTCGCAGAACAAAGTGACGGGAATCAGAACTCGGCTTAATTAAGAACACGAGGATGTAAAAAAAAAATAAAAAATCAGGAACTGAAGTGTACAAGCGGCTTGAGAGAGAGAGCGCGAGAAAAGCACATGGATACAACGAGGCAAAAAGTCGCAGTTGGTTACAAAACAGATGGGACGAGCGGGGGGATGTGAACAGCTTGCATCAAAACGAGTCAAGGTTGGATAAAGAGGCTCGTTGAAGGTGTGATGTTAATGGGATGTAACAGAGAGAGGAAACATTTCACAACAGTAAACAGGGGGAAATCACTTTTTACTTCAGTGCCGTTTGTACTAATGCTTTTTACTCCCCTCAGTTGTCAATACAAGCCTTTTTTCTACCCATATTGTTCACCGTGTTCCCAATGTAGCAGCTGCCTGCGCTCTGATGAGGGGTTCGCTACCCAGACACAACCTACCACATGCTGAACAAGATGAAACAAATGTGAAAAAGCAAAGAGGGTTTATTTGTTAAAGTCACTCTCTTTTGATCGGCCGCGCTTGTTCAACTAGGGAATAAGGAATAAAAAAATCTGGTGCAAAAATCAGCCTGACACTCCTCGACTGCTCCCTCGGCTCCAGGACTAAATGTCGACAGTTGGCGTTTTTGCAAATGCTACTCACCGACATTCACAATCACATGTACTTTACACGTCTGGCAGCGGAGGGGATGTCGGCGTGGTTACAAGCTGCAATTTTAAACAAAATCATGAGTTTCCGAACCTTAAACAAGTAATTTTTTCTGCATGAACTTAAATAAAGCACACAATTAGTGTCGCCACAAGATGAAATTTGATAATTGTACATCGAGAAACGTCAAGTTGCACCACTAAGACATTTTTAACATATCCATGATTTTGTGCATTGATTCTGGTGATTGGGATCTGCTGTTCCCCGACATGTAAAATGTAAACATGTCCTCTGGTTACTGTAGGAGGCTGACTTCCTGCAGCAGCCTGTGGACACCAGTGTGCGTTCGAATGCAGGAGCCTTTAATCACTTACAACATCCTTAATAAGAACGCACTCGTGCAGTCAGGTGTAAAACAGCATTCTCAAGTTTTGTGTTTGTGTGTGTCGCTTCATAATTTGGCCCAAACAAGTTATCGATTCAAATTCGGATCGAACGCTGCAGCGCGAGGCCGCGAAGCGGCGTGTTGTACTCCAGAAAATTCCCTCGGATCGGACACAAAACAAGTGCGGCGACAAACCCATCAATGGCACTACAAGCCAAATCATTCAGCTCCGTAATTACAACTGAGCCACAACTGGTCCACTGTGGCCTAACAGAGGAGGGGAAGGGAGAGAGATGACAAGAGGAGAAGTGAAGGGAGGAGAGAGAGAGAGAGGGGGGAGAAAAAAAGATAGATTTCATGAGTGAGAGGCTCCCAAAGTGCCCAGGGGGATTGTGGTTACAATGTTGTACTCTACATCTGTTTACAGCAGAGAGAGAGACACACGGATGAGGAGGGAGAGATGGAGGATGAGATGCTGCCTGCCGCACGCTGTCATCTCGGCAATGTAGTAACCATACCTCATTATGTTCTATTCCAGTCATCATCATCCGTGCACACACACACACACACACACACACACTGCTCTCCCATCCGATTGCCACTCTCATGATGCCGTGAAAGCATCGCGTTAACGGAACGAAAGAGAAAGCGAAAGACGGAGGGATTGAAAAACAAATAACAGAGGAGAGAGAGTGAGCGAGGCAGAGCTGGGTTGAGTTCAGGGTGCTGAATGTTAATCAGGTTCGTATTGTTTGTAGCCCATGGCAAAGATTTTCACTTGACTCTGCTCAGTAGCTGGCTAGTGTGCGTGTGTGTGTTCGCGCACATGCAGACAGCTTTCAAAGTTTGTGTGTGTGTGACAGTGAGCTTGACTGTTGTGTCATCAGTTCTCTGTGTGCATGTTGAGTGTCAAATGAGCTGGTAAAATGTTTGTGTGTGTGTGTGTGTGTGTGTGCAGTGCTGAGAACTCTGAAGCGAAATCTTACAAGAGTGTTTTTTTGTTGTTGTTGTTGTTGTTGAGATCCAAACCAGAGTCACTGACGGATGGAAACAAGCCTTTAAAAAGTTGCAGTGGAAAAACTGGAACAAAGAAAATTCTCCTTGGATCTGCCTGGAGAAATACTTTTTTACAATATCTACTAGCAATTTTCAGTTGATATATTGCATTAAATATGAAGTGAGGTGGTCAGTATCAGAATTAATTGGTTGTACTGGTGGAGTAAATGCTAGAAAAGGGTTTGGACCCTCAGACACTGAGTCCATCATTAATGTTGCCAGGTTATTGATACGGGTCATAGGCTACATACCATACTGACATTTGCACAGAATGTGTTCTATCACAGTCATATTACATGCAACGACCTGACTTTCACATCAGAAGGTGGAGAGGATATTGGTGGAGTTTCAGGCAAGAAGGCTGCCAAGCCAGTGACCCCAGTTCAAGACTATGTTTCAACATTTATACGGAAACGTTGGGGCCAGCCAGCGTTTGAGGCCACAAGAAAGACATCTCAAGCCCGACGTATTTTAAGCCAAAACATAAAAAAAAACAACCTTTACCTAACCCTGAACAGACCATTAGCTAACACTTGTCACAACATAACATAGAAACTTCAACTTAAAGAAACCTAAGATACAACATTCCCAATTCCCAACATTATTCTGATGATTGGGTTCGGCACGTCTCCTCTGCTTTGAGCATGAAGGTGAAGTGTTCTCTGCACATAAACCAACTTTATGTTCAAACCACTACACATAATAATATGTAATATAATGTAATAATATGCCACTATAACATCTTTCTTCTTTTTTTCTAGTTACAATATAATTATACGCAGGAAAACTGAGGCTGGATCTAAAAACGAGTCCTCGAGTAAACACATGCTGTAGGTCCAAACTGCTGCACCTCTCATTATAACCTTGAGCTCCAGATCTAAACTATTAACATTGTTATGCAACGCTTGAAACTTATTGAACTGCTCTAACAGTACAATAGTACAACACACTATTCTACAGTTATACAGCCCGGAGCAATTATCCTTTTTTTTTCTATGTTTACACACTTTTATTTCTTGTTATCTACTCTTTATTTTCTTACAGTTTCTCCGTGTTGTGAAATTTCTCTTCTAGAGGGAGCGAGTGTCATGTAACCCACATTTCCCCCTCAGGGATCAACATAACATTTCTGATTCTGATAATAGAAAGCAGAATCCATCCAGCTGGTAGGCATGTTTGAAGTAATTGTGCTCATATTTATTTATGTGTATCATTTTTCAATTTAGGTTGGATAGAATAAACAATGCTGTATGAACTGAGGCAACACCCCCCCCCGCGGTGAATACAGCTGTACAGTAACAGCAAGAAATTACCTCATGTGTGTACAGAAAGAAAAGCAAAGTGCAAACAGGATAAAGCCATTCATGTATGCGAAATGCAAGCAACATATACTGTACATGCAAGAGTTTTCATCATGCAGTGCTGGCATTGTTTCTGTGCGACACTCTTAATTGTCTGGGCTTTTTAAAAAAATGCATTTTTTGGAGTCAAGAAAATGTGAAATCCCACCAAAGAGATCTTGCTCGTGGTGGATCTGACGGTATAAAAGATGGCCGGGATGCTGAGTTGAGAGAGAACTATTACTGTACAGAGGTCCTGGCGGGGAACCTGAAATAAAGTTGTGCCGGGAAGACGTGAGCTGAAGCATCAAAAGCCATGAAAGGAGCAGGGGTATCTATCGAGGAGCCTCAGACAAATACAAAAAGACTGCCGCGCCATGTTGCTCCTCGTCAAACAAGTTAACAATGTCATCCATGACAACAACTGCAGTAGTTATTGAATAATGATGCGGTCATGACTGCAGCGACTGTGGCTCGAGGACATCGTTAAAAAGCTCCGACTGTCTGAGGCTCAAATGGGAGATGGCTCTGAAATCTAAAGGCCCGTACGCTACAGACGTCCATGCAGACATACGGACCAGCGCAAACCCTCCTCGAATGGCATCCGTCTTTGTTTGCTAAATATATTCGAGCTTTAAATCTTATATTCTGTAACAAGTTCAAGTTCCATAAAACAAAAGATAACTATGAAGATATGCAGATGCGGGCCGTACTATTAGGCAAACCAGGAATTTGCCTGGAGCCCCGTGCCCCATACGAGGCCCTTTGAGGCCCCCAAAATGCCCTCTTTATATTTTGTCCCCATATTCATTGTGTTTATAAAAATCTATTCACAATAGTTGCATCGGGATGTCTAATTTGATCAATTACTCATGTTTTGACGGTCTTTCTGCCAACTGTGTACCCCCTTCAGTCTGCACTACATGGACTATTCCGTGTTACGCACCACGCTCATCACGCTGCGGAAATGATTACGGCGTAAAAATTCAAAACAGTAAATAGCGGTAAGCAGAGGTGAATTCTGACGCTCGACAAGCGGCGACGAGGGCAGTTGCAGCGGCCATGTTGACGAGCAAGACCGGCTGCAGCGGGAGGCTAGCGCCGCAACAGCTAGCCCGGT
>OMLP01023080.1:3208-16562 GCA_900302685.1 Spondyliosoma cantharus | reverse complement strand
CAGTGCAAAAAACACACATTGTTTGTGTTGAATTAATGTTAAATTCAATTTGAATAGTTCATACACATTTTAAGCATCATTCCACTCGTGTTGTGTCGCCGCTCCAAGTATTTTCTACGGATGCACCGATCCAACTTTTTCAGTCCCGATACCGATGGCTGGGCTTTGTGTATCTGTCGATAGCGATCGGTACCGATCCGATACCAATGTTGAATTAATAATAAACTGTATACCTTCCTTCCACCATGTGTAAGAGACTAAAGGCACCAGACTTTACTAAGACAGAAAAATCAAACAGTCAACAAAAATTGTAAACATGTAAAAAAATATTTGAATTCTTATTTATTTGTTATTAAAAAGAATCCAAAAACTGGATCGGCCCGTGGATCCAGCTATTTTGTCAATATCGGGGCCGATATCCGATCTTAATATCGGATCAGTGCACCTCTAGTATTTTCTCACTGGACTGATGTGGTTCTGACCAAAGACTAAAAAGCGAGGCCTGGGCGATGTGACACCTCTTCTATGTGTTGTGATTGTGACACTCGTGTGGTTTTGGTTCACTGAACACTTTGTCGTCTTCTCTGCTGTTTCGCAGGTGTTGGAACGAGGAACTACTACAGGAAGATGGGCTATGAGTTGGAGGGCCCGTACATGGTGAAGGACCTGTATGAACCCAGACAGGACTGAACCTGCACCGTGTCACATCTGGACAGCAGCTGCATCCGCACAAATTATTTATCAAGACACTGTTCTGGGGACAGGTCCTGCAGTTCTTTCAGTGAAACGTGTTCTTTGTTTCCAGCACCGGAGGAGATGATGTTGGGTTTTTATCTCGTGCTCACTATGCTGTCGTGACTCCTCCCACTTCATGTAGGTGAGGAGAAGGTGTGAGAGGGCGTAAGGAGTGAAGTTACTCGGGAAGAAGCCGGAGAATCTCGTGGACGCAGTTTCAAGTCCAGTTTTAGAAGCAAACATTCTTTTTCTGACACGTTTAAAAGAAAAGTTTTCAGTCCGGTCCTCCCACAAACATTAGCATGTTAGCATTTTTAGCTTCCCATATTGAAACATCTGGGCACCACGATGCCTTACAGGAACTGTGTCAGCGAGCCGCACTGACTCAGTCCGACCTGAAGCGAGAGCGACACTGTCGAAGTGTCTCTTAAATAACTTGTGTGTTCGTCCGGGATGAGAAACCTGTTCGGCATCACGCTCTGAGTTAATCATGTTTATGTTGCAATTAAATAGAAACCCCATTATGAGCCAAGTATTCATTAATGGCTGGCAGTGGATGAATGAGCGGTGGGGAAGCGTCCTCACTGGGCAGCCGTTGTGTAATTGCTCAATTTTGATTTATAGGGCAGGAAATTGAATATTAGCGTTACATAAATTGCTTTTTAAAGCCCCACAGTTAATCCCATTTCTTGTTTTTCTGTCATGCATTCTTAGGCTTCCTGTATTCTGGTTGATTCCAGATGTTGTGCACATCACTTGGCCATTTATTTATTTTTTTTTTCATGTTTTGTCTCAGAATAAAGTCTATTTCAGAGTGTTTGCGTCCTGCTGTGTGAGAGAAGTTCTCGATTCTGCAGGAAGACATTTCAATAATCAAACCTTGAATGAGAGAATAGCCAAAAAGGTGAAATCATAAGAGAGGCTCCTGTAACGTACTCCCCAATGTCAAGGGTGTCAGCCCCATCAGGAGAGCCCTGATGATTGCCCTATGAGACTGTTTCACTGGCTCATTTGATAACGCGTTTCCAATTACGTCCTCATCAGTTACCTGTCCTTTCAGCGCTGACTGAATGCCGTGTTCAGCCACACTGTTCCTGGAAAGACTTTGTCATTTGAGAAATAGCGAGCAATAAAGCGCCAGAGGCTCATGCGACGACCTCATGTCTCATATAGATTTCGATTGAAGCTGAGCGGCCATGCGTAATTTCCTGGATGCGGCCGCTGTGTCGTGACTGCTGTGCTGCGCTGTGTGTTGGTGTTGCAGTCCTGACGCATTGAGGAATAGGCCACAATCAGGCTTTCTCTCCACGCCTGCTCACTCCCGCTATCAGTTGTGAAATCTGAAAGGACTTTTCCCTCCGCTCACACTCGCTGAGGCTGTGGCGAGCCGATTCGTGCTGTAGAGGAGGCACAGTCGGCTCTAATCTTCACCGCAACATGAGCAGAAGTGTAGCGAGTTCAGTTAAACTCTGCTCGAGGGAAGGTTACAGGACACGTCGACGGCGATTACCTGAGTGAAAGAAGAGAGAGAGAGGATGGAGGGAGCTTCTACTCCTCTACCAGGTTGGACAGTCACCACTTGTACCTGAGCCATTTAAATATACATACAGTGAAGATAAATGGTAATATTTAAGGAGGGTTTTCCAAAGATGCACTGAGCTCCTCCTCTTCCTCTGTCTGTACATATTCATTGACATGTGACTTGGCTTCCTCCTGAAGTCTCTGTCCTCACTATCATCATCCTCATCATCGTTATTACACTTGGTGTTATTAATACACACATTTCAGTTATTAAAGCTGTTATTATTGTAACGACACGACCCCAAAGCTCGACTAGCTGCTTGGCTAACGATGGTTGTTCTACTGATCCGCTCTGACCTATTTCTTCTGAAAATGAATATAACAAGATGCCAGATCTCACATTCTGCAGCTGGACGTGTTTAATTATACAATTCATGAATTGGCAGATGTATAGATTTACTAATTGTCTATTAATACTATTTGAAGAACACAAGTGCTTCTGCAGTCGCTTGCTCTTCTCTCCCTCCGCAGTAAAGTGGGATTGAAGGCCTCAGGTCGGCTCACGCTGCTGCTGAGTGACTCCACGTTTATAATTACATTTTACGTCCGTGCCCTCACGCTCATTTGTAGACACTGAAATTGATCCCTTTCTAATGCAGTTCACATTCTGAGACACGGGCGACTGAATCCACTGCTCTCAGCTCAGTTCAGCTGAAGGGTGTAAAAGCCTTCTGCAGTACGAGTTAACACCTTCTAACCGCTGCCAGCCCCCCAAACTCAAACTGCTCGAGTCGCGTGTTAAACACCTTCAACCTATATAATCTCTCAAAATGACGACATTCAGACTGAAACGTCCGGACCATAAATTCCTCTAAGCTCTCTTTGGAGGTGGTCAGAGGTTGTGAGAGGCAGTGAGGAGTCATCACACCTGTAAAGGTCACAGATCTGTCAGAGACGACCTCATTGAGGCGGAGCAGAGAGGTCAGGTGAGCTCGCATCACCGCCTCAAATCTCTACTGACGTTAACTCCACAGACACGATGAGCTCAGTCGACTCAACACAAGAAGACCAGAGTTACTTCATGCTAATGCCAGATATTTGTTTTATTACGACGGCCTTGTTTTACTGCATGATATGAATTTTACATCAACAACAGTTAAGTTACAATTCCACGTTTATTTAAATGATATTTTAAAGTTTTTTCATGTCAAACACACCCTTTAGTTGTTTTTTTTTTAGGCGTATGTGCAAAGAAGTAGTCATGTAAGATACGGACTGTCAATGACTAAGACTGATGAGCAGTAATAAATGCTGCGGACACAAAGCGTGGATACGATCAGCAACAACCTTAATGCCTGGTTTTAATTTCCTGTTCACGAGGGGACGATATATTAGTGATCGTTAGTCACTGTGAGCGTCAGGCAGCGAGCTCCGTTAGCTTCAGTGCAGATATCAACACAGTAAGTTTCACTTTAAGTCTTATGTTACTGACACAATAAAAAAAAAAACTGGAGAAACACCAAAGAAAACATCTTAAAATAATAAACACATGAAAAGAAACTAAAAAATCATTTTCAACTTTCAAGTCATTTGAATAAGTGCAAAGCAAGTATGAAATAAATCAACATTTCTAAAAAGTATTAAAGCAGAAAAATATGAAGTAAGCGCTAAATATACGTTCGTTTTCAAAAGTAAAGTTTGACCAAAAATTAAAATTCAAGTCATCATCTGCTATCGATGGAAAGTCAGGTGAAGTGTCGTCGTCCACAGAACCTTTCTGGAGCTTCACAGCGTTGAAACCTTCTCCTGAACAACTGAAAACACAAACAAACAAAAAAAAACAGCTCATGCAGTGAAATCAAAGACTCGGGAAGCTGAGAAATCCCAAACTGATTTGAAAAGACGACATGTACAACCAAGCCAACGCATTCACTGAAAACAGGCTGTCTGCTTTTCATCTGAAGATAAATATCATCTTTTCAAATCAGTTTGGGATCTCTGGATTTTGTACTTCAGTTTTCAAGAGAAGCTGTTTTTGCTGTGAAGCTCCAGAAATGTTTTTTAATGCATTTTAATGTAGTTTTACGCCCCTGTGACGCACTTTGAGTTCCCTCATGTCTGAATGCTTCTATACGATTAGACCACGTCTTATAAAACTTCATCCGGCTTCCCATCGACACAGCGGGGAGTAAATGAGGACTCTCAGTAGTTACAGGCTTCTGAGACTGTTATAGCTGTTTGTATAATGACTCTAATCTGTTGTACATGTGCTCTGTGGTGCATGATACTGACGGGTGTTCATCAAATAATGCCACAAACTAAAAGCAGCTCAAACATTAGCTCAGGTTTGAACTGACAGTGTCAATAAGTTACTGCTACATCTGTTGGGTCCACGCGACACTGACGTGAGACATAATAAGCACAAAACAATTAAATGCTTGCTCCACTTTTCAGCAAGTAAAACGCCCAGTGTCCACAAATCAAATCAGATGCAACACCTGAAATAAAGCTGAGAAAACAATGACGTGCAGACCAGCAGCAGCAGCAGCACTAATCCCTTACATTTCATTTTCAGCCATACATACACACTGAAATTGATTTTCTATGTCAAACATTCCAGGTCCAAGCAACAGCATGGGGCCTACATCCAGTGAGTCCCACCAGATCTCTATATTGACTCGTTTAAATATCATTGCGTGTCATGTCGGGGCTCAGCAGACCTCTTTATGTGGTTTTCTCCACAGTTTATGAATTGAGCTGCTGTTTCTGTGACAGAAATAGCACCTGCTGCAATCCCACGTAATCTTACATATTTCTTATCCCCACTTCCCCCGCAGCAGCAAAGTGGCTATTGCTTACACATGTAGGATACACTGCAGTCAGGGGGTCCACAGTCAATATTTCCATGTAGTGGCTATAGCGATTATAGCCATTATGGTCTGTTAAGACCACTTTGTGTCAGTGGGAGTCCTCTTTCAGAGCAGAGCGCACTCTGGCCTCCAGCTGGTTTGCCGGGGGCCGGGAATCCGGGTTTGAAGCGAGCATGTCTAAAAGCAGGGTGCACATGGCTGGACCGGGAGGGGGTGGCAGCGGGGGGGCTCTCTTGAACTTCATAGGGATGCACAGCTGGAGGTCGGCGTTCTCCCACAATGCTTCACCCAGCGGCATCAGCCAGCGACCCTTACACACATAGGCACCTCGAGAGGAGAGACGAGAAAAGACACGGTTAGCTCGTTCAGCAGGGAGACTCTCGATCTCAGTGACTGTGGGCCACACATGTATTTATGAGCAGCCAGGTGCCCACTGGTGTGACATATTTGCGGTAATTGCCGACAGAACCCACGAGAACCTTAAAACCGGGCCAGACGAGTGTGTGGAAGAACTGGAGAACACAGCGGGTCCAGACGGCACTCACACAATCAACAGACAAAACACAGTGTGAGGCTGCGTGAGCAACACAACAAGTAACACAACACATGGAGTCATCTGAATAAAGACACAAATGTTGACGATCTTCTTTTGGACATCACTCTTATAAACATCAACTCAACGAAGACATTTGTATTATTTTTGCGATAATCATCCTGAATTCAGCCAAAACTGCATGATGTCATTTCTCAGTTTGAATCTCGTCCGTTCTGCTTTCACAGACACTCGTTTCTTTCTATGTTTAGATGAAGCTTCATCTGTCATCACTGTATTTATTTAATTCATGTTGCAGCTCTCATAGAAATCACAGAATCTAATATGTCGAAAATGCCACATCATATCATCTGATCGTTCTCGTGATGAATCCATCCTGTGTGTAATAAATGCTGTCAGCTACTTAAAGCTGGTGTGATGCTGTAGGTCCTGATGAACTGTGATACACAGCTGGCTCTGAACGCTGCTGTGAGCAGTATCAAGTGTGCTGCGTGTTGACACGTTTCAGAAGAGGGGCACTTGTCTGATTACCTGATTACAACCAAACATGCACTTAAGTGTTGAGTGCTGGACTGCAGGCACCAGAATAGAGAACAGACCCAAACAGAATGTGTGGGAGCGTTACACAGACACAAACATCTGGTAGAGCAAAAAGAGAGGAGACAAAATTACAAGATGTGGTTTCTAAATGTGTTTATTTGCCAAGTTGCTGTCAAGGAATCATTTCTATGACTTTCTGCAGAAAGACGGTTGATTGAGTCTTGGTTGTCAAACACTGGCGTGTTGCTACAGAGAGGAGAGTCCGAATCCTTTGAGGTATGAGGACCTTTATTAAAATGTTTTGATAACTTGAAGGACATAAAGGAGTCTCAGCTCAGGTCGTGTGGTGTGGCTAACATATGCTTTACCAGCCGAGCTAAACTCAGAGCGATGCAGCAGTCGACCCTCTCTGCAGGTCCTGCTGGGTCACAGCTACCCAGTAGAACCAGCGTTTGGCACCCAACCATGAAATGCACTGAACCTTCTGTTCGTTCCTGATTTTCATATAACATACCAAGCGTGACGACATGAAGGTTACTCAGAATTTATACTAAAAAGCACAAAAGAAACTGCTCACAGCTGGAAAAAATGGAAACTTAAGATCAACAGTCAATATTTATATATGAAATCTGGAAATTGATCCAACTCATAAGTTGTGCAAAGTTGAAGTACCCAGATGAACTTCCTCATCGTTCTTTCACACCATTAGAAGATTAATACTTTGGGGTTTTGGCTGCTGATCAAAATAATTAAGAAAGATAAAAACTTTGGGCTCTAATGACCTGAATTGCTCGTTTGTCTTTGTTTGACATTTTCTAGACTAAATGATTGATTGAAAAGAATTAGTAGATTAATAAAGAGAAAAGAATCATTAGTTGCATCCTTAAAATGTAGCAAGACTCAAAGAGGATAATCTGTGAAACTAATTAAAATGCATCAATTGTTACTTAATCAGTAGGTTTATTATGGTCCTTCATCAGGTTTTAGATTCATTTTAAAGGAGCTGAGTGTGTAACACATGTATCAGGCAGTCTGAGCCTTTGCCCGTGATGATGAACCCTCACAGAAACACTTGAGGTGAAGTTTACAGTCAAGTGCTCGACTCGTCTGGTCACAGAACAGCTACGATTTCCTAACCTGACGGAGATAAAAGCAAACACTGCTTCCAGCTCTGCGCCTGAACAAGGACAAACACTGGAGGTTGTGTTTTACTCCTCGACTTCATCCTCTGTGCTTCCCCGCCTCGTCAAATAACTGTGTGGGTGCCGAGAGAGGATAAAGTCAAATAATGGACCATTTTATCTGTCTGGGAAAAGCCTCCCGCTGCCTCTCCCCCATTTACTCTCTGACAGAGAGGATTGTGATCATGGACGCCAAATTCCATTTTGCACTTTTTTCCCATTGAATTGACTGGAAGCCCTCTCTGCTCCGATCATGACATATTCACTCAGCCTAATGGAGTATGGGTGACTCAGAGAGGTTGTGAGGAGCTAAACTCAGGGATGACGGTTCATATCCCCCTGCCTCCAGATCGGCTGGCTGGACCCAGTTTTTTGTGAATAAAAAGAGACGTCTGTGTTACAGCCATTACATTCTGCTCTGACAGTGGAGTGCAGAGCAGAACTGAGCCCAGCGTCCATTAAGATACTTCCTCATCCCGTGGCCACACGGGGATTCTGACAGGAAATAGGACATTAAAAGAAGAAAACGATTCAAATCTAAATGGTGTTCTGTAGAGCAAAGTGCTTCTTCTTGCTCGTATTGAAGTTTTTGCAGACTTTATGGGTCCAAGTCACTCAGGCCGTCTCTTAAGGACTCAAATACTCGATTTGGACGTCAACATTTGTTCAATGTATCAAATAATCACAGTTTAGCACCAAAGTTAGCGTAACTAACGGCAGAAGAAGATTAGCAAGCTCATCATGGAGATGCTGACTGGAGATGTGCTGTTAGGAACCTTAATGATCAACTCTTACCCGATTCAAAATGTCTTCATCGACAATAAGAGATGAGCACAGATACATCAAGAAGTATCTTACAATAGTTTACAGATATTTGCTGTTCAAATATATACAAATACAACACAAAATACCGGTAGGAGAAAATGTAAGTGATTTGTAATGTAGAAAATATAAAAAGATATTTTACACAAACCGGTGTGACTTCAGTGTTGGTTGGATTCTGTCGGCTGTTGTTGAACAGCGACAGACAGAAGCTCAGTAATTAAAATTACATCATTATTTTGTGTTATTCATCACTCAAGTAACCTGGTGTTTGACTTTATCGGTTCTTTTAACTCCTAATGTAGCCGACTGTGATTTTCCATCAGATCATGTCAGTGGTTAAAACAGTTTGCTGAAGGAAAAACGTTCAACATATTTCATATTATATATATAACGATGACTCGATAATCGATCGTTAAGGCTGCCGACTGTCAATTAAAGAAATTGCTTTCGAAATGTGCAGCCCTAGCTCCTGTTAAGCTCTGTGGAGAAAGAAAGCTTCTGCGTGCTGGTGAGATCTGTTGAGCTAAAGTACAAGCTGAGATATGGATTTTTTTTCAGCCAATCCGTTAACGGATAATTACCTGCTGCTCATGGCCGATAAGATAACCGCTAAAAGTTTACATTACACACACAAGTTCCTAACCTGGTGTTTGTGCACAGCTGAGAGTAAGACGTAGAGACTTAGTGAGTGAAGTTGGATGGTTTCATATTCAGCAGCTCTTATAATATATCTGTTGTGTTGAAACCGCTTCCTTCCCCTGTAACCGCGGCAGGACTTGTTTTCTGTGCTCTGCTTTTATTGGCAGATTGCAAACCAAGTGTGCCAGAGTGTGTAGATGTTGTGCTCGTTAAGTCCATGAAAACAATTTGGCTTCATATTATCATCCACACTGATCAGCTGTAATTGAACAGGTAAACAGCCGATAATATAAATGTCCTAATATCACGTCGTGCATCTGTATGGAAGGGTTGTGAAGATGAATGAGGAAAGTGTTGTGAAACTGATCTGCAAAGTGCCGACAGTGTAGCCTCCTGACGGTGGTGTTTGTTAAAGATGTGTTCTCAAGCCTTTAACAGCATTTTTGCTTGGGTGTTCATTTTGGACTCTATTCTAAAATTAGATTTACTGCAGCACTTTCTACGACTCGAAAGCAAGTACTGGATGTGGAAACTGCTTTAAATGGTCAAGACGACAACTCACTACATCACAATCTTCTCAAGAGATCTACAACAAAGACACAAACTGACATCAAGCTGTACAAATGCCACCACATCATCGCATTAACAACAAAATGTAACTGATCTTCAATAATGTAGGCTGATGTTCTCAAAATCACTGGCTCAGATTCAAAATAATAATAATAATAATAATAATAATACTTTGCCACAATATTCCAAAGAAACTAGCATCTCCAACTCTGCCACCAACAGAACTTTTGGATCAGCAAAGGTTGAATAACATTCTGTCAGCTTGTATTATCAGAAACAGTGCCACTATAATTCATATGAAAATCTGCATAGCATAAATCATTAATCTCTCGCCATTTAGATTTATGATTGTACCACCCATGAGTGATGAATGTATGATGCATAGTATCTGACATTTTTAATATGTGCCAGTTAATTAAGTCAAACTCGATTCTGTGCGATGAGTCATCAACCTGCCTGACCACACACTCAAACCTTTCGGTGAGCAGGATACAACCTGACAGGCCTACGTGATGCGTTACCCAACATGTTACCACTGCCCCGTGATGCTGACTGACTCTGCTCACACATCTGTATATTCATGTGTATCGTAGGGTTGTAGCTCCACCGCCCTGGTCCAGGTGCTTTGGCTGCTCATCGGTTTCTTTTCAGTAAAGAAGCCGTCAGGTGTTCTTGATCTGTAGTCTACTGACGCCACCACTGGACACTTACCCAGTTGTTCCTGTGTGGTCCCTTCTTCCACAAAGGTGATTCTCTCCAGGACAGCCCAGAACATCACACCCAGCGAGAAGATGTCCGCCTGGGCTGTGTAGGTCAGTCCACCCCACACCTCTGGAGCCATGTAGAAGTCAGAGCCACAGGTGGAGGAGAAGCGCTGCCTCGTCAGGTCTCCACCCGACAGACCTTCCCTCATCTTGCTCAGACCAAAGTCTGCCACCTAGAGAAAGGACAGGGACGATCACTGACAAACAAATACAGACATGTAGAAACGTTTCTTCTCCTCTACGCCTGTATGTAAAGTTATGTCTTGATAGTTGATGTTGTAAAGATGCTATGTAACATTCTATGTGGTAACACAGATCAAACAGCTGAGCTGAAATAATTACTCAATTAATCGATTAGTACTTCAACAGAAACTAAGCAGCAACTATTCTGATCATCTTTATCATCAATAATAAAATTAATCTTAGTTTAGTAAGTACAAATGATAAATACTTTCTGATTCCAGCTTCTCAAATGGGAACATCTACTGGTTTTCTTTCTGTGATGATTAAATTCACTGAATATCTTTGGACCGCTGGAACCACATAACAATACATTTAAATATGTCAAGTTGGACTTTGGACATACTTCAACATTTCTCTGGCCACACTGTAGATTTCCAGACCGTTCTCAGTACATTTACTTTTAAAGCACCTGTGTTGAAGTTTCTAACTCCTGACATGAACCTGATAAATATTATCTTAGTATTCTATTTGTACGAGTCTGCTGTGAAAACAAAACACCTCCAGAGAGAAAAAAACCTTAAATTAACCATTAAATCCTTTGATGCTTTCAAATTTGAACAGTGTTTTGGGTTTTTTTTTTTACAAATGGTGTAAGGAGGATGACGCCACATTATCTGACGCAAACATCACGGTGTCACAACAATCTCCCACCTTGACAACAGGACCTTTGGGTGTCACACAGACCAGCACGTTGTCAGGCTTCAGGTCTCGGTGGGTGATGCCCAGGCAGTGCAGGAAGGCCACAGCACTGCAGAGCTGTCGCACCACACTGAGGTTACGCTGGACATCCGGTGGCCCGGAGAGCAGGTACTGATTCAAGTCTCCCCCATCGCAGTACTCCATCACGAGCCACAGGGCCAAGCAGCGCATTGGTTCTGGCTGCTCTTCCTCACTCTGGGCCGGTCTCTTCCTGGCCCTGTTTTGTGGCCTTTGTGGGGTTGTAGAATCAGATGCATTTGATTTAGCCTTGTCCTTGAGCTTGGACCTCGCCGGGACTGTGTTGGTCCTGTCCTGAAGTCTCGAGACAGAGTTAATACTCCTCTGGGTGTTCGACTGGGAGTTATCCCTCTCTTGACCTTGCTGTTCTCTGACTACACTTCCCTTCAGCACACTCTCAACCAGACGCAGAGGCAGTTTCCCTGATGTTAGAGGCTTCAGGCTCCTCGGCCCCGTCTGCAGGAGGCAACTGTGGAGTGCGATGACATTCACATGGTCATTGGCTGTGGATCTCATGGCCCACAGCTCTTGCAGGTAGAGTTCAATGCACTCCGGGTTGCTGCAGGGAAGCCGCTTGATCGCCACCCTCTGTCCTGTTCTGGCCATGTGTCCCTCAAAGACCACGCCATAGCTGCCCCGTCCGACCTCCTTCTCCAAAGTGTAGAGCTCTTCCATCTGTCGCAGGAGCTGCAGCCTGCCGTGACAGTTAACACAGTAACTATAGTGGGAGAATGTGGGATTTTGCTTTTATAGAAGTCAAAGTAAAGAAAATATGTACTTCATTATAAATGTATTAATTCTGTTGGCAAAATTCCACATTAATAAATGTAAATTCAACAGTAAAAAACCTAATTTAACAACAAAAAGGCGGATAAACATAAAACATATGGTCCTCTTTCTCTTTTTAATTACATATAACCTGGCAAAACTTTATTTCTCCTTGTTTGTATTTTATGTTCATTCACTTTTACATGTGTCTGTAAGTCACATCTGAATTCTAAAACCCTTTTTTTGCAATAAAGATGAGTTTGAAATCAAAAATAAATAAATAAACGCGTTAACACAATAACTGACGTCAGCACGATCAATTAAACCGGATGTTTAGTGAAACACTAACAAGCTAACGTCTCTCCACAGCTAGCTACTGTAACGTTAACGACAGGCGCTACCGTTGCTTCCGTTAGCTGCTCAGTCCCAACACAACTTATCTTGTCCAGCTGTCTTTACCAAGTTCAGCTTTAACACAAATAATTAACACACAAACGATGACTGGGACGATTAAAGTGACGAGGCCGGATGGAGCTGAATGTAACTGGTGCTGTCAGGAGCCTCAGCGGCTTTAACGGTGAAGAGGAAGCGAAACACAAAGCTCCGTTTCAGAACTTACCCGAGAGGATTCAATCAACATCACCAGCGATTCATCCACATGAATCTCTAATCTACTCGGTGGACGAGCCGTCTAACACCATATTCGATGAATCTGGACTTGTTATTGTCGATAAACAACTTCGATAAAGTATCAGAGAGCAACTGCGACTTTGACTTCCGTGTCTAAATTCGGAGGGTCCCGCTCTGTGTGCGTGCGTGCATCGTGATTGGCTACGGGAATTCAACCGCGTGCTGTGATTGGTTCGCAGCAGAGCGGTAGATTGATTCGATTCGAATTGTCAAAGCCACGCCCACCACAAGTTACAACTGCAGCTGCGGGTGACGTCACGTGCCGTCAGACGGGTTATTGTTATTGTTTATCTGAAGCGATGACGACATTTTAATTACACGCTGAAGTCTTCAAGCGAGCCTACAAGGTTTGTCAGTTTGAAGACTGTTTGTTAATGTTTAAAAATGTGCTAATGGCTGATATAAACAAACAAGTCTCAATATTGGTATTGTCCTCAAGAGTCCAGTTCTGGTCAGGATATAATCATACGGATTTAAACAACATTTCCACAATGTCTTGTTTACATGGGCAGGTTATTCTCAACCATCCTGGCTCTTGTTTGTGTCCTTCAGCTGCCTGAAACAGGAAGTGAGCCTGTTGGGAACGGCTCCATCAGCAAAGACACGGCAGTCAGATGATTCTCCCCACAGCTACATTAATATTCAAAGTTCAGAGAGCATATTTAGGCTTGGACTGAATTAGCTGAAACTAGGTGAAGTGAGAGTGAAATAAAAAGCAGGAGTCTGTAAACTATCCTG
>OMLP01023077.1:0-19842 GCA_900302685.1 Spondyliosoma cantharus | reverse complement strand
TGTTAGCAGAGGCACTAGCTTATTTCAGCAACAGTAAATAGGTAGATAACTTGTAAGGTGTTAAGGTGTCCTTGAGTGCTTTGAAAGGCTCCTTTACATAAAATGTATTAGCATAATAGAGGGAAGATTGCTTGCTTGAAGAGAAAATTAATTGTGGTACATGACTTTTTTTTTTTTTTTTTTTTAATAAATACTTGATTTATTTTAACATGCATTCTGTTTTTCCCCTCAGGCCTGCAAGTGGTGATGAACTCCATACTGAAGTCCATGCTGCCTCTTTTTCACATCACCCTTCTGGTCCTTTTTATGGTCACCATTTACTCTATTATGGGACTGGAGCTCTTCAAGTGCAAAATGCACAAGACCTGCTACCACACAGGCACAAGTAAACATAGTTACATGTGACAGTAATACCAGGAGTGCATGTGATTAGTAAAATAGTATTGGGGGGGCCATGTATCACCCGTTATCATGTATTGAGATAGTCATTCTAAACTTTGTCTTTTCGGTCTTTAACAGTCTTTTGACTTTCAGCCATGGCAACCAGTTTGTGCACATAATATTACTTGACGTATTTGACATCAGTTATTATTTTGTCAAGTATGTAGTCACAGGAGAAGCCTCTTTTGCTCTTTGTTGCTGAATGCTAACCCTACATGCCAGATGTGGTTTTTTTTTTTGGTTTTTTTTTGTTGTTTTTTTTCACAAAATGGTTTATCGCAAAAAAATCTGGAGAGTTGCCACTAGAAACTGTGTGGAAAAGGCTGGCCACAAAATATACCTTACATGTAACTGAACAAATCATCTGTATCACCTTGTATCATGGGCAAACTTCAACCAATCACATTAACAGTAAGAGAGTGCTTCCAACAGCAGATCCAGCTGGTAAACTAAACTCTTGCCAAAGTCAGCAGAGAAAAAAATGAAAACATCTTTTTGATAGAGCTCACATGACCATGTATCTCATGAGTTGCAAGGCATCGTTTTTCAAGGCCATACATTATGAAAGAATTCATGGTCCCTGCAATTGTTTATCCTGTCCAAACTGGAGGCAAACTGCATAATATCCTTTTTAAAAGTGAGTCAAGTGTAAATGGGGGACATTTATTTTTTTGCTGATTTCATCCCCCATTACTTTGAATTACTTTTAGAAGCAATCACAGCCACCAAGAGACTTTGACATTTACATATTGCATTAGGAAAGAACTAATACTACTTCCTTTGAAACATGTTAACATTTGGTCACATCTGACACAGCATAGTATTTTATTAATCTTTACTTAATCCAAAACTGCTTGATGTGTCTGCCTAAGGTAAGGGTATGGTTTAAAAAAAAAAAAAAAAAAAATTAGCCGAGGTTGATGCATGATTGAAGCATTAATATAGTAGAACATTTGCCCAAGCTTGAAAAGATGTGTATGAAAAGTATCAGCATGAATGTTTATTGGCCATCATGAACACATTTTGATTTTAAATAACACAGTGCATAAATCGATGCTTGGAATGATATATATTTAGTATTGTAAGTTTACACACTATGTACTTTATACATTTTCAATTGAGAAATTAAGATCACCTGTATGGGATCAGTTGTCATGTCTTGTTTCAGTATCAAGTTTTGTATATTAAGTTTTGAATTCCTTGTCCTCTTCTGTCTTGTCAGTGTCTCCTGTGTTTGTCTCCCTCTGTCTGTCAGTTTGCCCTCTGTGCTTTTTCCCTCCTCGTTGCCTCACCTGGCCTTCTCCCTCCTCTCTCCTCACCTGTTCCTCGTCGTGTCATTAGTGTCTGTGTATTTAGTCTGTCTGCCCTGCACTCCCGGTCTGGTCATTCTGTCAGGGAATTGGGGAAAACTCGAAGGGGGGACCCAAATGCAGACACAGGAGGCAAAAGTACGAACAAAAGGCGAGCTTTAATAATACTAAAGCTGAAAGAGCAAAACAAAAAAAGAAGCAAGACCAAAACTAGACTTACAAAAGACAAACAAAGTAGCAAACAAAAGCGCAAAACAAAGTACAAATCAAAAATGCAAAGTTCAAACAAAGCAGCAAAAATGCAAAAACCCGAAAACAAGAAACACAAACCTGTGACATGAGGGGGGCAAGGCGGGGACATGAACGAGGCCAACATGAACAGGGTTAACAACAATGACCAGACAAGGAGTGCAGGGCAGACACAGACTAAATACAGACACTAATGACACGACGAGGAACAGGTGAGGAGGGAGGAGGCCAGGTGAGGTAACGAGGAGGGAAAAAGCACAGAGGGCAAACACTGACAGAGGGAGACAAACACAGACACTGACAAGACACGAGGACAAGGAATTCAAAACTTAATATACAAAACATGATACTGAAACATGACATCAGTACTATGTATTGGCCAATACTTCATTAGTTGGTTTAGGCAGAACAGGCATTGGGGAAGAAAAAGTCAGTTACATTTCTAAGTAATGTTATAATGTGTAAAGGTTTGTTGGATCTTTTGACTGTGCAAATCATTTTATTGTCCCACATATACATAAATGCATACGGAGATCAACCAAAACATGACCATTACCCTCTTCTGACCTTCAGACATTATTGCGACAGTGGAAAATGAGAAGCCAGCTCCATGTGCCCAAGCAGGGAATGGTCGACGTTGTACCATCAATGGCACAGAGTGTCGAGCTGGCTGGCCAGGTCCAAATCATGGAATCACCCACTTTGACAACTTGGGCTTCTCCATGCTGACGGTCTACCAGTGTATCACCACACAGGGGTGGACGGATGTCCTCTACTGGGTAAGGTTTTCATCAAGTGTAAAAGTAAATTGGTTTACTCTAATCTTAAAAGTTGTTTGTCTTTATTTATTCAAATTTAGTTTTGATTAAATTACAAAAATACATAGCCTTTTTTTATATTTCTGTTTAATTTCGGTGTTGTGACATAATGTGCATACCCAGACAGCCTTATTGCTATCTTCTCAAAGTTGCGCCCCTCGCTGTGTAAGGGTTATTATGACGTCTTCCATCCTGATGCACCGAGTATCTTTAGTATAGTTATATTCTTGCAATATGCATTTCAATAAGCCACAGTGAAGTCACTACATTTTATTCATTTATAGTATTCCGGCTTCTTCCATACAATTTTGCAAGTTACTTGCACAATTAAAATATTAAAGTTTAGCTCTCTGAGAACATTTATGCCTGTATATTTTTTTCTGTCTACTTTGTAAAACTGTTCATAAAATGTTTACTGATGAGTTAATTAAGCTTGTTTAAGTTTGAGTTCATAAGGTGTATGGTTGTATTTCTCCGTTTGGCAAGTATCTGCCAGCTAAACTATGGGGGCTAATAGGGTTAGCATAGGGTTAGCATTGCCTCAGTGGGCTCTACAATCTGTACAGTGAACAACATCCTCCTTAGTCAATTCAAGTGAGGAAAAAATTCCATGATAAAACATCTCGAGCTGCGTAGTAAATGCCTGCATCTTATCACCATGGGCAAAATACGTCCCAGACCTACTCTGTACTCACAAAGATGAAACAAATATTGATGTTTATGCCTACGTCGTGAAAGATGGCACCAGAAATGTTTTTTTTCCCATGTAATTACCCATTTAGTGTCATTTCTCATTTGGGAAATGTGCATTGTTTTTTAATTGTTAATTAATCAATATTAATTAATATTTTTACAAAATTTAAGTTACACTTTCGTATTGTATTATTAATAGGATATACAAAAAAGTGTGCTTTTTCTGACAGGTAAATGATGCCATAGGAATGGAATGGCCATGGATCTTTTTCACCACACTCATCCTGGTTGGCTCCTTCTTTGTGCTCAACCTGGTTCTGGGCGTACTCAGTGGGTAAGGACCCCCTAAACCTACATACTACCCTTTCATTGATTATTTCTGCCTAGTCATGATTTACATATTGCTCTGTTCATTTCTCCCTGTGCATTGTGCTTCACATTACTTCACAGATTGCTCTGTATTTTAAGTTCAAATCGGTTGTCTTGTCTCCCAATAGTGAGTTCACAAAAGAGCGAGAGAAGGCCAAGTCCCGTGGAGAGTTTCAAAAGCTTAGGGAAACCCAGCAGCTGGATGAGGATCTTAAGGGCTATATGGAGTGGATCACTCAGGCTGAGGTCATGGATAATGACCAGGAGGGACATGGTAACACACAAGACACAAAATGGAACAGAATTCCCAGGAAATGCCTGGATTGTTTTTTGAAAGTGTCAAACATGTCTTATTACTAATTAACTGACCCAGAAGTTTGAATGTAATTTTGTTTTGTGCTGCTTTAGTTGAGTTTCAATGTATTTCCATTTTTTCTTTCATCTGCAGATATATTATTCAGAGCGGTTCTGATCTCTGAATATATTCTTGCGCCAGAACTGAAAGTTATAAATGCAGAAATCTATATCTATAAATATCAAAATATATTTGCAAATTATACTTGGAATCAACAAATAATAATAAATGCAGTCTTTAATCCCCTAATGTAGTGTCCTTTACATTTGCGACTTATTGATGAACTATGAACTTATCATCTCCAAATGTAAGAAGGGTTGTGTTAAGCAGTGTAAGTGCAAAAAAGCTGCAATTGTCAGTTAGGCCTATCTTGCATTATGAGCTTCCAAATAGGCTAAGTACTAAAGTTGCCACCTGAATTCCTAATCCTAAAAACGTGTGATTTGACCCCAATATCATTCATATCACAGGAATCCATGCAACTTTGAAGCAGCAACGATTTTCAAACTAGTCATGCCAGCCATCTTGAAAAATAAGTTATTCAAGTCATCACAGACTATAAAGCTACTCCTCCCCCTGCAACAACATCAACTTCCTAAATGAACTCAATAACCACTTTGGGAGGTTTGAGGCACTCAACACCATTCCTGCGAGGAAATCTTTTCTTCCCCCGGATGAGCAGCCACTCAGTCTGGACACAGCTGATGTCCGGACAACCCTGAGAAGAGTGAACACCCGGAAAGCAGCGGGCCCCGACGACATGCCAGGACGGGTTTTCAAGGAATGTGCTGACCAGCTGGCAGGAGTTCTCACAGACATCTTAACACCTTGCTGATCCAGGCTGTGGTACCATCATGTCTATAGACCGCCACAATTATACCAGTGCCTAAACAACCCACATTCTCCACCCTCAATGATTACCGCCCCGTAGCACTCACCCCCATCATGATGAAGTGCCTCGAGAGGCTGGCCTTGCATACTGGCCTAAACGCTCCACAGAGGATCCCATCTCCTCTGCACTCCACAAGAGCTTAGAACAGGAAGGAACACAGAAGGGAGGAACACACATGTGCAAATGTTGTTTCTGGACTTCAGCTCAGCGTTCAACACCATCATCCCACAGCATCTGGTGAGCAAACTGGCCCCCCCTTTGGTTTCAGCACCCCCCTGTCTAACTGGCTGCTTGTTTGCTGATGACATCACAACCTGTGAGGACAACGACACGGCCTACAGAGAGGAGGTGAAACATCTGGTGACAAGATACCACCAGGGCTAAATGGGAAAATATTTTTTTGTAATTTGGTTGATTTAACTCCTTAAATGCCATGCCCTGTTGTTACTTTGACTTTCTAAATCACATACAAGCCAGCATCTCATGTGGATAGTAGCCGAAATCAGACAAATTCCTCCCCTCACAGCACAATATTTTGGTTACTAATGAGCCTCGACCAATCGCATTACTAAGTCAAGTTCCCAAGCTGGGCAGATGAGTGTCTCCTGTCTTTCACTCTCATTCATGCACTTACCATTTGAATGCATAATGGATCCTGAAAGGAAAAACTACAGATGTCAATTGAGTAGAGACTTGCTGGTAAAGTCATGGTTTTTCTATTGTTCCCTGAAAACATCAAAGTCCCAGTTTATCTGTGGTAAGCTTTTCTCCTTCCCTGAAAATGATGGACTCACTGACTGTGCATACCACATTAGTCATACCCTGCCAAAGATCTCCCCCCATGTTGCTCTATCTGCTGGATATATACACACCTGCACCGGATGGGACTTCCTCTTTCTGATTTGCAGTAAATTAAAGTTCATGAACAAGCATGCACCATTGTTTTCTCCTCCATGGTCACAATTTATTCAAGACTGTACCCCATACAAGCCGTGGTTTGAACAAACTGGTCAAACACTGTGCTACTTCTGTTGTCTGAAGCCTGCAAAAACACAACCAGTCTGCTAAAGCCACAGTCAAGTGCAATTTTGTACATACTGTAACGTCAGTGCATCACTATTATAATACAAAACAGACACGGAAAGATTTCATAGTTACAAGTGACACAACAGAGGACATGTGCTGTTATAAAGCATGTCATTTATTATTGGCTGACGTACTGATGTATTGAATGAATGTGAAAACACGATCACTGTCATGAATCACGTTCCCCGGAAGGTTGCTTTTATTTTCAAATCAGTTCTTACACGCTGGAGGAAGTCTTTTCTTACTTCATGCTTAAACATAACCCTATTTCTATGTCAATTTTACATACATGGGTAAAACAAAGAATCCATATGTATTCACTGATTTTCATATTTTGAAATGTTTGCATCTTGCAACTAGTGTACTATCTAGCATCTGATGCATGTAAGTCTTATTACCAGTTGTGACGGCATATTGTTTTCGGAATTTTCATCCTGGTTAGTCGATGGTAATGATCGCTAGAATGGTAGGTCTGGTGCAAGCGAGAGCGTCTGACAGGCCCAAGAATGCAGCGGGTCATTGAGAATTGTTCTGGTATGCCCTATGGCCAGTGCACAACTGATACTGCCAGATGAGTCCTCTGCAACTGGAAGACTGATGAGGTGATGAATCTATGAAGACTGGGCAATGAAGAGCAGGTGGAGGGGGCACATGTACTGAACATTTGCTAGAGCTTCTTATGATGATGAAAGCGAGTCAAATTTGCTTTAATGCTTTTCATATACCTGGGTTAGCAACAAATTTAGCTGACAGATTGCTCAGTGATGACAATTTTGTTGAGAAAGCTGAAATTATGAACATTACTTCATGAAGGGCAGCACTTGCGATGTAGAAGGCAACACAGTGATGTCCCGGTGTTGGCACTGTTGCCTCACAACAAGGTTCAAGGCCCAACTGTGGGGTCCCCTGGCTGGTCTGGCTGGCGCAATCCAAGACCATGCAAGTAAGGTTAATTGGTCATTCCAAATTGCCGATGGGTGTGAATGTGAGGGTGAATTGTTGTTTGTTCCTGTTTGGCCACAACTTGTCCAGGCCACTCGTGTACCCCGTCGCTCGCCCAATGTTGGTAGTGACCCTGCAAAGGATAAGTTACCGACATTGTAAGAATGTTCACAGGCAATCTGTGTGTTGCAGACATGGAGATTTATTTTAAAGAAATAGCCAATCTTCTCGCTGATGGTGTTACGTTAACAACAGGGATCAAACGCAAACCCGAACACAGATATCAGTTGGTAACAGAGTTTATTAAAGGTGACACAGAAGCAAATAGAGAGCGACGACGATGGCTGCTCCGCAGGCGCTTTGTTAGCCGCTCCCGATGTAGTACGGCGACGAGTCCCAGGCGTATGGCCAACCGGCCGGTTCAGCAGGTGGAAAACTCACGGTAGGGACCAGTGATTCACAGGCATCTTGATGTTATGATGGCGCGGGGAGTCGCTGACCAGGATCCCTGAAATGGGTGGAAAACGAGCGAGCAGTAGAACAGGCAGGCAGGCAGGCAGACTGACTGACTGAGACGACTAGAGCAAAAGATACAGAAACCAGGTTAGCTGCACAAGCTAAAACACTGATCATAGAATGAGACACGAGGGAGTCAGGATCTGCCGATTAGATACCACTGTGATGTATGATCTGACGATCTGTTGCTGAAGGTCCGGTGGCTTTATGGAGGAGGTCTGATGAGAGAATGGGATACACCTGGTGCTGCCTGCAGAGAAGAGTAGCCACACCCACACACAGAGAGACAGACAGGGGAGGGGTAACAAAAGGATCACAAAGACACAGAGAAACAAGCCAGCCAAAACTAATACAAAGGGCTGCTATGATGCGGATCATGACAGATGGTCTCATTTGCTCATGTATTTCATACAGAGGTATCAGTATTAAATTGACATTATCTCATAACCAGTTGCATGTTCCCTTTAGCACATTTAATATTTTATTAATTTATAAGGATTTGCCAATGTTTGCCAATTTTGCTTAAAGAATCACACAATTAGTGAGATTAATTATTAAAAAATCTTTGGGGATTATTTTGTGGTCGGTTTAAATTGGGGGATGGCTAGGGACATCATCCGGATAATTGTTTCTAACAGCTTGAGTTTGCACATCTGACAAATGCACTAAAATTGTACCACAAAATGCACTACTGCAGATGCAAAAAAAAAAAAAAAAAGTATTTTGACATATCTTGTGACAGAATACCACATAATATCTACACTGGTTTCTAATATTAACTTTAGAATTATGTAACTGTACCTATAATGTGTGTTGTGTTTTTGTATTTTCTCATTAGGTCTGCTCACGACAGTACATGGAGGATCAGAGTCCGGAAGTGTCAGCAAAATGGACACAATGCAGTTGATCATCTATTACTAGTCAGTACTTGTTATCTTTATACTATATTTTCTTTCAAGAGTAAAGCTTCATGGAAATTTGGAGGTGGGGGTGAATAAAAGTCCCAATCAGGGCATAATGTACATTTCAATTACTTTAATAAATTCAATATTGTTTTCTTGCAATTCCCAACACAATGTGACATTTAAAAGTCTTGTTCAGGATTCTATCCACTAAACGCAAGAAGGCTTTAAATGTAAACATTTTCATCTATGTAGGAAGAGTTGAGCAGCATAACAAAGATTGAACGGGGTAAATGAGAGCGGACCAGATAAAAACAAGCATGCTTTTTCCCTAAAATATGACCAAATATACACCATTCAGGCATAACATTATGACCACCTGCCTAATATTGTGTTGGTCCCCCTTTTGCTGCCAAAACAGCCCTGACCAGTCGAGGCATGGACTCCACTAGTCCCCTGAAGGTGTGCTGTGGTATCTGGTACCTATAAATTGCAAGGTGGGGCCTCCATGGGTCGGACTTGTTTGTCCAGCACATCCCACGGATGCTAGATTGGATTGAGATCTGGGGAATTCGGAGGCCAAGTCTTGTTGGCACTGCTGCTATGCAGCCCATAATCAACAAACTGCGATGCACTGTGTATTCTGACGCCTTTCTGTCAGAACCAGCATTAACTTCTTCAGCAATTTGAGAAACAGTAGCTCGTCTGTTGGATCGGACCATACAGGCCAGCCTTCACTCCCCATGACCCTGTCACCAGTTCACCATTTTTCCTTCCTTGGACCACTTTTGATAGATACTAACCACTGCAGACCGGGAACACCCCAGAAGAACTGCAGTTTTGGAGATGCTCTGACCCAGTCGTCTAGCCATCACAATTTGGCCCTTGTCAAACTCGCTAATTTTTCCTGCTTCTAACACATCAACTTTGAGGACAACATGTTCACTTGCTGCCTAATATATCCCACCCACTAACAGGTGCCACGATGAAGAGATACTCAGTGTTATTCACTTCACCTGTCAGTGGTCATAATGTCATGCCTGATCGGTGTATTTATTGTAGCTTACATATAAATAAGAGGGAATCTGAAATATAGCCTGCTTCAAATAAGTCCTGGCCTGGTTTCCATCTGCAGTTGAAGTGAATAGAGATCCCTGCCATTATCTGAGGAAATATGGTGGAGGAGTTTTTATTCAAGTGCCCCTGGAAATCATTAGAAGCATGAGGGGGAAAGGGTAGAAAATAATTCTTGTAATTCTCCTAACTCATCTGGTCTTTCTTTCCCATTTGTGCAGTAAGTTGGCTCGTAAGTGGAATCGTTGGTTACGACGTAAATGCAGAGTTTATGTGAAGTCCAGACTGTTCTACTGGTGGGTGATTGTGCTCGTCCTCCTCAATACGCTGGCCATCGCAACGGAACACCACAAGCAGTCTCAGAGACTCACAAACTGGCAAGGTCAGAGAATTAAACACCAGACATTCCTAAATGCATTTGATCCTGTGTTTGGGATGTGATAGTTCACATTCATCAGCTTCCTTTTAAGGAGACAATCTTGCCAGGAACAGGTTTAGATGGAATGACATAAATACTGTTGGGAGTAATTGGGAAAAGAGGAAAAGGTAAGTCGGTTGATGCAGTCAGACGACTGTAACTGGTTGAAAGGTCTGAAGCAATGGCTAAAACAGACAGAGGCAGAACAAACAACAAACATGGCATCAGAAAATATTTGGCTGTATCAGAAGACCTGTTTACATGGTTCTTTCCAAAAAGATGTGTTTAATGGTGGAAAAACGGAAATAAATCGGTGTCATTACAGGTCTGAAAGCAAGTGTCATGACTGATTGCAGGATCCAAGATAGCTGCTGGACTGTCAAATGAGAACAGCTTGACATAGTGGAGAGAAAAAAAACCAATTGTGTTGTTAAGGACAGTGTGTAAGATTTAGATGCTACATTATCAGTGTAGTAGTGTGTACAACAAAATCTAGACTCGTAAATTACCAAATAATAGTTGGGTTTCAATTAACCGCAGGGTCCCCTTAAAACGCCGGTGCAGGTGTATATTTTGATAAATAACCGCTGGTTCCAAAAAAAGTCTTATTTATTTTTTTAAAAAATCAAGGAAGAAGACGTGACCACTGACACTGCACGTGTTTTCTTCTTCGCCCTTTTCATGTATCGTGCTTGCTTTCTGTCAGTCAGTATCACATTGATGATCGTCATGGCTCCGGTACAGCACAAAACTAAAAAGTACGACTTGAAATTCAAACTTTCTGTCGTAAAATATGCAGAGGAAAACTCGGGAGAAGCAGCCGCTAGACGTTTGTCTGTCGACTCAGAGAGAGTGAGAAATTGGCGAAAAAATAAAACTGAGCTTCAGCGTCTGTCCGAGGAGGACAGCAAAAGGGCCAGGCTGCCTGGTGGAGGCAGGAAGAAGGCTAGCAAGGAGCTTATGATAAACATGCGGGAATGGGTTATCACCAAAGGGCACACCATGAGAGAGTGTCCCGCAAAATGATCAAGGCGATGGCGAAACAAATGTACGCCACCGTGAGTGACAGCAGAGATGAGGAGTTTGCCACGAGTGCTGGTTGGATAAATTGTTTCCTCTGCCGCAACAACTTCACTTGCAGAAGATGTACAACTCTTGCCCAGAAGGGTGCCAGAGAATCCACAGAGAAGCTGCCGAAGTTTGTGACATTTTCATCCAAATTACCATATTTTCCCAGTTTTGCTGACCAAGATTTTTGTGAGGAAGGAATTAAACACCTGTCCCAAATTGCCGCCTGGTCCCAAATAAACACCTGGTCTGTTAAGTGATTGAAACAAATAAACAGCTATTATTTGGTAATTTACGGTAAATATAATCAGAATAAAGAATACAAAAATAAGACACTGTACATATAAAATATCATATGCATCCACACATGCGCACACACCCATACATACAAGCATACACATTTCTGCAACATGTGCCGATAGAATCACAGAACATGTAAAATATATATAGATACTGTACATATAAAAACACATGCCCACACACTGCTACACACACATACCAGCATTTCCCTTAGGATTGAGTGGGAGCGATCCTGAAGACAACACCAAAAGTAAAACTTTAAATCAAATCAGTTTTATAGACCTCATTTCCTCAGTGAGCTTTACAATCCGAACAGTGAACGACATCCTCTGTCCTTAAGTTGCCATATTGAAAAAAACTTTAACAGGGAGAGAAAAAAAGAGACGAAACTCCAGGACGGACAAACACGCAATAGATGTTGCATTTACAGAATAGAACAACAAAATCACAGTTTACAAGTTGCATTGATAGAATAACCCTGTGTGTATTAAGCCTTTCTATCATGGTGTTGACCCCCTGTCCTCTGAGGAACAAAACTGTCTCCAATGTTTTTTTTTTTTCTCTTCCCTTCCTCCTCATGCTGTTTGGCCTACATCCACCTCCCCCATCCATCATCAACAGACAATGCCAATAAGCTGCTGCTGTCCATGTTTGCCCTCGAGATGTTCATGAAGATGTATGCCCTAGGATTGCCGTCTTATTTCATGTCTCTCTTCAATCGCTTTGACTGCTTTGTGGTGTCCACTGGCATCATCGAGCTCATCCTTGTCCACATGGGCGTCATGTCAGTCATGGGCATCTCTGTGCTGCGCTGCATACGCCTGCTCCGCCTCCTCAAAGTCACCAGGTGAGTTGGCATTTTTAAAGCTTAGCTAGTACGTTAAGTTAATTGGTTATTATCCTTCACTGATCTGATCACTAACTCCCCAGAAAGCCTTCACTGAGAGTATTAAAACACAACACTTGTTTACCAAACCAAATATTCGGTCAAACCTTTTGCCAAAGAAAGACTCTGGCAAGTAGACATCTTGATGTGAAGCGTCATCATTTCATCATTTTCATCAGAAGACTTCACTGAACTTAAATTAAATACTTATTTTGTTATACAAATTGCACTATAATGTTTAGAAATGTGAAAGGTCCTTGTAAATTAGATCCTATAATTTCACAACATTTTAAGGGTTCATTTAATATTTAAGGATTAGTAAGGTTAAAAGAACAGGGAGGGTGTGAGTTCTCTGCGGCTGCAATTACTGGTTTACTTCCTGTTCTATTCTGTGTGTCAAGCCACTGAAGTGTAAACCCAGACTCGGCTTAAAGCAACATCATGTAAAAATTGGAATGACCTTTGGTGCAAGACCACTGTTGTGAATACAAATCTCAGGTCTGTAACAATGTTTCAGATGTCATGTAGATGTTACGTACAAACAAAGCTAATAAACTAAAATATGTGTTGTATTTTGAAGTAGACATGTATGTAACACTGTGATCCTACTCACTGAAGTAACATGCAATGAGTTCAATAACAAGACATGTTGGGCAGAGTGGCTTAGACAGAGAGACCATTCACTCTGTTATACGACACTGTACAATCACAATGATTTTGAAGCTGTTATTTAAAGTTTAAAAAGTTACATAATGTTGCTTTAAGACTTTCTTGGGTTCCACCCAGAACATATGTCCTTGCTTTAACATGAAATAGAGTTGTTTTCATGTTTTTTTGTCATGTAGCCTTAGCGTTTAGGAAGTAATAAACCATAAACCATGATGACTATCTGCTTTAAACCTAACCTTATGATTAGAAAAACATGGCTGAATAATGTATAATTTATTGAATCTGTCTTGTGTACCCTAGATACTGGACATCTCTCAGTAATTTGGTGGCTTCCCTCTTGAACTCGGTCCGTTCCATTGCCTGCTTGCTGCTTCTCCTGTTCCTCTTCATTGTCATCTTCTCCCTGCTCGGTATGCAGGTGTTTGGAGGGAAGTTCAATTTTCCCAACCAGCCCAAACCCCGCAGCACCTTTGACAGCTTCCCTCAGGCCCTCATTACTGTGTTCCAGGTACAAGAGTTTTGGTGGGAGGTTTTATATATTTCGAGATTTCTTTTTTTTTTTGTTTTGGCATCCACTGTTGACTGTCGGCTACATAAAGCACTCATAAACCTCTAAGGTTTTGAGGCCTGGTTGAAGGATGGGACAGATAAGCAACTGCATTGAAGGAAAACCTGTGGCTAGATGAATAAATGATGCATATGTATGATGTATTCACACGAGAAAGGAGGGGGAAAGGCAGAACACAGAAAAACAACCAGGCTGCCACAGTAGCAACGTGACTATGATTTATTGAAGATGTGTGTGTGTGTGTGTAGGTGCAACGTTATAATACTTACTGCTCCATCGCACTGAAATTAATGGGAGGCAAACAATCTCCCATTGGCAGCAACCTGTCTTTGTTCTGTGAGCTTTTGATTGACAAATGAGTCACTGGTCCCACTTGAAATTCCACCGTAATTACATGCCTGGCATCATGGTTACTTAACTTTGTCTGTGTAAACAGTTTAGTTTTAGATGTAGACAGGGTTTTATGCATCTTGCCCCTGGTTCTCAGATAAATAAAGATTAGTGTTGACAGAGTAGGGCTTTACAGCAGCACAGCATTGTGAACCCAAACCTCTGCTTCAAACACCGAATACAAGGATGAAAGGGAAAAAACATTGAATCGGAGACTCTCTGTTTCCCAGCACACAACTGCTCACAGCTGCGGGTGCAAGGCTTTTATTAAACACGCCCACAATGAATATCAGACAGCTGGCCTGTCAGTCAATCAATCAGTCCTCAAACAATCAATAAATATAAACATTAAGTTTGCCCATCATAAACACAAAATAACAAATAAACATTTAATAACTAGGAGCACCAACTCAACAATTAGAATTTGGTAGCCCTTACTGTTAATCGTGGCCTATAGTTTGAATGATTGATGGTTCTACCAAGCATATTTCTATCAACTATTGCATTCTGTGTCAGTCTTTATGTTAAGTGTAAAAGTTACTACATAAGCTCATCTTCTCCATAGTAATTGATGCTAATAAGTTCCACAGACATTCAGAACCACTTATCTATAATTGTTGAAAAAAAATGTAATTTCATCTCTAACAGGGCACCCAGCTCATAACAGCTGGCCTGGTTGAGCATGTGCCCCATGTATGGAGGCAGAGTCCTCAGCAGCTGTCAGGGTTCGATTCCAATTTCCATAACTCTTTAGTACTGATGCAAGCAAATATGATGAATAGGTTAAATTGAGGTTGCCATGAAAATGCTTAATGTTTTAAATAATATAATTTAAACTATTAAGTACAATAAATATGCTGATTTCACTGACGTGTGATTGGTTTCAGATCCTGACAGGTGAGGACTGGAATACTGTTATGTATGATGGCGTCATGGCTCATGGAGGACCAAGCATGCCTGGTATCCTAGTCAGCATCTACTTCATCATTCTCTTCGTCTGTGGAAATTGTATCCTTCTTGTGTTTGTGTGAGTGTGTGTGTATATGCCTAAGTTTTAACAGCACTTAACTCCAACCATGACAATTTCAACTCAATTCAAATCACTGTCATAATCTTTGACTCCCCAGTCACTAAGTCATCCTTCTAAATGTCTTCCTGGCCATTGCTGTTGATAATTTGGCAGAAGCTGAGTCTCTGACTTTGGCACAGAAAGAGAAAGCAGAGGAGAAAAAACGCAAGAAAGCACTCAGGTAAGATGTACATGCACACAATCTTGAGCCTATGACTGGGACTTGGGGTTGGGGTTGCTAAATTGAAAAGAACCGTCAAGCCCTGGCTAGATTTTTAAAGTATCCAGCCACTAAACCCCGCCCCCTGCACTCAGGCCTCTTTCCATAGCCGTTCCCCTCAAACCATGAACGCCACTGTCCGACAACTGCCGAATACCACCGACAGAGTCCGAGTCCTCACGAGCGGCGGGAGGAAGAGTATCAGTGCAGCATTTGTTCACAACATCTAACTACAAGTCACAACCTCATGTCTCATCCACCTGTAAGTAAACACCTCATATTATGATATTGAACATGAACAACCAACATAGCCATTGCTAGCACTGGTAGCTGTCAAGCTAGCTTTGTTAGCATTCCGAATTTGTTTTAAAAGTGTATTTTGATGTTGTAACTCATTGCTGGTTAGCTAGAAGCAACTGGCTGTGGTAACATTAGATATGCCAAAGCTAAAACATCAAGATTAGTGGTGGGCCAAATACATGTTTTTTTTTTGTTGCCCTCAGTGATTCACAGACAAGCGTGAATATTGTATTGGACTCATGATAATACAATGTTTTGCATGTTAGAGCTTCCTAAATGAGAACATCATTGACTCTGATGACGAGGACATGCCAGAGCCAGGCACATCATGATGTCAGAAAGGACGACAGGAGGGCAACCAGCAGTGTCCGAGGAAGTGGAGGCAGAGGTCGTGGATGTGGGAGGGCGACAGGTCAAGGAGCAGATGTTCATACATCGGGTAGAAGATCTTCAAGCTCAAAGGATTGCACATGAGCAGGTCAGCATCTACGGTAGAACATTACGGGGGCTTTTTTTTCTGATAACCACCACCTACAACTAAACCACTTGTGTTTGTACAGTATGTTGAACAGCCATGTAACTTGGACACACAAGTGCCCTAATCAGGATCACAAGTAGTTTTTCACCATTTGAATTTGTGTTTTGATGGATGACAATAAACACAGTAAGTAGAAAATATAAAGAAAGATAAAGAGCTGGTACTTCAAGTCAAAAGTATAAATAGATAAAATGCAAAAAAAGAAAAAGTCCTATAGACTGGGACATCTGAACAGTTTTGTTCAGGAATGTCTAAAGTATTTACCATTGACAGTATCTATGATCACAGTATGCTGAGGACAGTCGAGCTCTGATCCATTAAAATACCTAATCGTGTTGCTCATCTGTTGCTCTACAGGCCAGAATTCAAGGACTACGTTTGGAGCAATCACATCATGAGATGAACTCTGCCTGACACCTATTTATTTGTTGTTCTGTATTTACTCCCTGTTCTACATTATCTCTAACTTGTTTGAATAAAGTCTTGAAAATGATAAATTCCTTTTCTTTACACTTCCAGCATAAACAACCAACCCATTACAGTTCTTCCCCTTTACATAATGCACTAATAACAACAACTGAATTAGTTAAGACTGTTGTTTATTGAAGTTTTTGGAACACATGTAAATAAATAACAGTGCAAAAATAGTTGACCTTTTATCGGTTGCACAATATACAGAACAATTGGCATAAACGACGATATACAGGAAGGACGTCCAGAGGTTTCTTGACTGATTATAAACACAGAATAGCACAATTACTTATCTGACCCTAAATACAGCTTTTCAAGGACCTTGAGCTTACTTAAAACACCACATTTTGGATGCATTTTATGCAGTGACAAATAGTCCTGAAAACAACTAGAAATAGCCTCCGTTACATCAGAACTGTGCCATTTACAGTTATTTCATATCTACCAATTCTACTTTTTGGGGGGTTTTACAAAATTTCACTTTCAGAGTAATTTCCATAGTTTCACATTCTCATTGACAATGCAGTTTGACAGCAGTGTGTATAAGCTCTATTTGCTGGACTTTTTGTAGTACACCTTTGAGTACTTGGCCTAAGAGAAAGGAGTTCCATAATCTCTGCAATAAGTACAGTAATTACAGAAAACTGGATAAGGACATAAAGTTAGATCTGAATGTGTTTATGGGGCATAAAAATGTTTAGTGATTCTCTCAAAGACAACATAGGAGTGTTGCTATGTAAAAAAAAAAAAGGTTAAAATAGAAGTCTGGGGTGGAGCTGCATGATTTTTAAGGACTCAAGAGCGACGGAAAGTTAGCTGCTTTTCTGCTGGACAAGTAAGGACCCCTGCTTGATACATGTTTAATTCTACGTTTTAACCACAAGGCTATGATGGCAGCGGTTACAGTAATTCTCACAATAGCGTACGATGTTGCAGTCGAGCTACGTAGCTTGTTGCTAAATCTAGCTTGTTAGCTTGTATGCTAACTCTGGTGTCTAGCTTTGTCTTTATGGCTGCTGGTTAGCAAAAGTGTTTTGCAAGTGACCGGCAGTTGTAATGTTAGTTTGTGTTCAGTACTCTCTGAAGTGGTTGAATTGGTTTAGAGAAAAAACGTTACTCATGCTTCAGAGAAAAAATGTTGCGCCGGGTAATGATTAGCTGGTAACTTCAGCTACCGCGATGTGAGGAATATTATTTGTTTCTCGGGATATCTACAGTGATCTGCATGAGGCACTCTTCATTGTAATTTAGTTGTATTGACCAGAAATAGAACGTGTTAGACGTATTACCTTCTTTACTCACAATCCTTATGAGGCAAATAGTGCACACAGCTTCCTACATGTTGCCTGGCTCACCTTTATTATTTGGAGTAAAGCCAAAATAATCAAAAAACAGGGGCAGATGCATTTTTCTGTTTTACAAGTCTATATTGTTCTATCCCCAGAGCCACTAGCACTGCCACTTGCCATCTTTCTCTGCTGAGCTGCCTGCCTGTAAACCAGTAGATTGTGCACCTGCCTGTCCTCTAGTAGTGTGTGCTGAGCACTAAAATACATCACCTCACTACAGCATCTCCCTACCAGTTTAATAGAAAAGGGAGCATCTGCATAATTGACGTTCTTGAAAATAAGACCGTCAGGTTTTTTAATACCTTTGTATACGTGTTTATACCACAAATCTGCCCAAGCCTAGTGCACGGCTCATGGCAGTGGCCGTGGAGCAGGTGATCATGAAGCAGCTATGTCTACTGGAGTAACCACAACTTCTGTTGGTCTCACCTGGTCATAGCTTCATTATCCAGTCCTGAATTCTGTAATATCACTGCAACATAATCCCCCTCTTTAAGACAAGCACTGGACACAGCTACAAGTATTGTTGCAGGTGCAGCAATGTCTGAAAAGCAAAACACACCTGGCAACAAAGCTAGCTAGCTAGCTAACAATAAGCTGGCTTTTTCGGTTGGGTAATGGTGGACTCTGTTCTGATATATGTTTGTGCAGTCTTCACAAACTCAATAATTCACAATGATTTAAAATGGTGATATGTAATGTAAAATAACAGAAACAGACTCAATTACAAGTGCTCAGTCAGAGTCACTATCACCTTCTTAAGCACACTGAGCTGGGGAAGGGTGAAGGACACCAACAAATAAAGGCGGTTCTAGGGGTGCTACAATGTATGTATGTATGTATTTTATTTCACAGAAGTATGTTGCACAGTACTCTTGACAATCACAGTATTTTGATATATTGTTAGTAATACTTTAAATGTTTGAACCGAATGTTTCACACCCTCAGACTGGAATACATTGCAGCATGTCTTAAAACACCATTATCTTTTCTTTTAATGCTTTTTTATCTGTTTTGAAAGACCTTAGGACAAAATTGTAAGGTCATCAGTAGCCCCGTTCTGACGTTTGGATGCAGGGATCCTGCGCCAATTCTACGCCTCCTCCTATGTGTGAATGTCTTGGAGGCGGCGAGGGGTGAAATTTTGCTCCGGCACTGATCCGCCTCTAGAGGTAGTATCAGAGGCGCATTATTGGCAAACCAAACCTGTGTGAATGGATAAGCCGGCTGCGTGTCTCAAACTGATGTGTGGTAACTACAGAGGTCCTTCACTCAAAAAAAAGGGAGGAAAAAAATACCACAGCTGTACTCCTCGTCACATTTCTGCCTGATAAACAGTGTCTGTCACCGGCAGTGATGGACTGTGAACAAAAAACGGCCCTGGCATTTCCACCCACCAGCAGCCCACCAGCGGGGGGGTACGCGGTGCGCAACTTTTGACGCACGGAAAGCACACCCACTTTTGATAGCCCCAGTGATGTTGAACGTAAACTCCCATGCTATTAACAATACATATCAATACACAACCCCAATGCATACAAACAAATGAATAAATCATCAGAGCCAGCTGCTCCATAATAAAAACATGTCTTACCATCATTCGTTATCCATGTCCTGTCTGCTCAGCTGTGTTGCTAACATTGGTGCGAGCAATATTAGCGCTAGTGCTAGCTGAAGCTGCACTTGATTTTAAAAACAAATTAGTCAGTTTGCAGCATTTTTCACCGTCAGCCAACAGTGCTCTCTCAGACTTCTCTCTCTTTTTCTCCCCTCTCCCCTTGTGTCGCTTGATGCCTTCATTTTTTTTGCTAGTTTAATCTCAGTCAACTTCCAATCTCCAATTTCCAACAATCAGCAGACACAGTCTACTCTATTCAGTCTTGAAATTCCCAGAAGGCATTGCTTCATTTTAGCTTTTGCAAACAAATGATCAAATTTGAAAAATTAAG
>OMLP01023076.1:0-32488 GCA_900302685.1 Spondyliosoma cantharus | reverse complement strand
TCGGGATGTCGCGCAGGTGGAAAGTGGTGGACGGATTTTTTTTTATTTATTTATTTATTTATTTTTCTAAATTTTTTTAAAACGACCGCAGAACATAAAGTGAGCCAAACGGCGATGTTGATAATGTGTTTCAACTCATGACAGAAACGTAACGAGGGGCCCGCAGAGTAAGCTCCGGGGTCCCTCCTGCCTATTCCTCCGCGAGTAGGGCAGTGTTAAATCCAGTGACCTTGTATTCCATCCACAGTGGAATGTCATCAGACCTTATACATATATATATAACGCAGTTATTGATGAGTCAGAACAGGGTCTACTTGCCCCAGAAAGCAACAATGAAAACACCTGCAGAGCCTCCGTAGAGAAACGCCATGTATTAACCTGTCACCTTTCACCGCAGGGGTCTGTCCTCGGTGGTTGCGCTGGGAGCGAGCATCATCTGTAATAAAATCCCTGGCCTGGCTCCCCGTCAGAGGACCATCTGTCAGAGCAGACCCGACGCGATCATAGTGATCGGAGAAGGAGTTCAGATGGGGATCAATGAGTGTCAGTTTCAGTTCAGACACGGCCGGTGGAACTGCTCGGCACTTGGAGAGAGGACCGTGTTCGGAAAAGAGCTCAGAGTGGGTACGTTGGACTTGATTTCAATTTATCAGACTGCAACAAGGAAAACCTATACACACACACACACACACACACACACACATATATATACTATACATACTCACTGTGTCTTTGTGCAAAGCTCATTACATCACATTTCCTTATTCTCCCACATTAGAACATGGAGTTCTATGAAGAGTTTAAAACACTTTTTTTTTCTCATATGACTTGCAGTGTATACATATACAACAGCTCAGTTCTGAATGTTAGTACAGGATTAATATTGTTGCATTAAAAGAGAAGTAAGCTAAAAAAAATACAACAACAACAAACCTTATTAATCTGAGAGCACCACTTCATAATTGAGTTCTTCTTCCAAAGTGCCACAGAAGACATTGTTGAAACATGTCAGCATGCACTGATCTTCATCGTTACAGCGCTCGCAAGATTCTTTTTAACTAATGGAATAGTTATCATTAACAAATAAGCTGTTTCCTTTCTAGATTGCTGCATAATAGTACAGCAGCAGCAGCAGCTCAGTAATTGTCTGTCTCTTGCACACAGATCAGTCGACACCACAATGTTTCCGTCATGTATTGAGCTGTATGTTGTCTTTACCGTTTAGGAAGTCATGAAATAGTTTTGGAAATTGCTATAATTTGTCCAAAATAGGCATTCCCCCGAGGTACTCGACCTCTGACACTTTGACGAATGTCTGTAAATCTGAAGCTCAGACTCCCTGCATCTGCTCTCGGTGGGAAAGTAAGCTGCAGATTTGGTCCCGCATGTGGAATAAGGCTCGAGGCAACGCTCGATCCAAACACAGGACTGCGGAAATAAGTGGAGAATCATGTTTTTCACACACTGAGTCTGGCTGGTGCACACTGGCGTTCCACTGTCTTGTCCTTTAAATTTCGCCCCGTCATCTCAGAGGCAGATGCAGATCTTGGATGTCATTTTTTACGCCAGGTGTCATCAAGGATTACTGCTCGCATTTGTTTGAGCCTTTAATTTAGGATGATTGCTGCATTGTGCGCGACGGCCTGATATTACATTGGCTGGCGTGTTTATAGTATCAGCTGAAACAAATATGAGAACAGTCGGAATGAGTCTTCCGATCCACAGTTAGAAGCTGCACCATGTGTAATTTGCGTGTGAATGGTACAGGGCAGTATAAACAGTGACGAGGCTTCCTGTTGGTACAATTCATGAAGTGGTCGGTGATTGTAACAGCTAATCATATCATTGTTTCATCATGAACATGCACTGTAAGTCAATGGATTTCTTGCACATGCAGGCCGACATGCTCTTAAGCTGCTCTCAGCTAAACCGCCTTCATGTATGTTCATAAAATACTTTTCCCCTAAAAGCTTCATGTTCAGACAAGTACTTTCTCCTAGGTTTACAAATTTACCTCCAGGTTGTGCATCTTTGGCAGGGGACGTTTTATGTCGAATGATTTCGGGCCGCTGCTTCAGGCAAAACTGAGCTCTTGATTTATATCATTACATTTTTACAAAAGCATATTAGTATTGCAAAAATCCAAATTTTCCAGGAGTTCCAGGAGACAGCAGGTCAGCTCGAGCGCTGCTCGGGTCCAGCTGCCCCTGCACACCGTCTGTGTCTGAAGCCATTGTTTTGTTTCAGCGGACTGGAACACTGATAACTGACAGAGTACATCAATTTCAGATTGTTGTTGGCACTGATGCAGCAATGTACAGCATTTTGGCATTAGGATCAGGTATCCTCACCACCCACTGAGACGGTTACTTGAAGTAACTCTCTGTGGGTACTGGCTGCTTCTGCTGGGTGTTAAAGCTCGTCAGAGAAGTGGTTTAATATCTCCGATTTGGTTCTGCGTTTGATCTTCTGTCTACTTTGCACTTTGTCCTTTTAATGACAGGTGAATGTGAGAATCGTATCTACTCGTTCCTGCAGAGCTCAACAGACACACATACATGTTAGCGTGTGAAGGGAAACCTGAAATGTCTAAAAAGTTTGCACGGCAGTTTAATTGTTTAAGATGAGGACTTAAACGGAGCGTTTTTGCAACTTATGGTAATTTCCGGATGCTTTCCGTGTGCGCTTGAACAGGAATTATCTCCATTTTAATTAAAAAGTTGACCTGAAGCACTCAGATTTATGGAGTGGAAATCCATCTCTATAGGGAGGCTCTGCATGCCTCTCAGATTCACCTCCACAGGATGAATCCGAGTGTGACGGTGTCTGGGACAAGGGCCAACAATGATGCCTAAACATGTAATGATTTATCTCCTGTTGAATGATCTCGAAAAATATCTTTACCAAGAAAAAACAATGTACTCAGCAGATTGACTGTTGGTAAATGTGTGAAATGATACTGTTGAGCAGTCGGGTTCTTTTATCATAGCTCATCACGAAGACAATGAAGCTGACCTGCTTCACCTCCGATCAGTTACCTACCATTCCAAACTTCTTTGTATTTCTGCATGATTCACTTCATCCTGAAGTTTATCTGTTTTAACAGAGCTTGATTAATGAATCAGATTTGGCGTGGCTCATGAATTTTATGATTTGCTTTGAGGCAGCTATGCCAGGTATGTAAGGAGGCTTGACAGTGCCTGAAATAGTGAATCCGGTTGTCTGTGATTGTGATTAAAACAAAATAAAAAAATCATTTTCTTTTTTGTTGCAGGCAGTAAGGAGGCTGCGTTCACATACGCTATCATTGCCGCCGGGGTCGCCCATGCAGTCACTGCGGCTTGCACCCAGGGGAGCTTAAGCGGCTGCGGCTGTGACAAGGAGAAACAAGGTTTCTACAACCAGGAGGAGGGCTGGAAGTGGGGCGGCTGCTCTGCCGATGTCCATTACGGCCTGGGCTTCTCTAAGGTGTTTGTGGATGCGCGGGAGATCAAGCAGAATGCCAGGACGCTCATGAATTTACATAATAATGAAGTGGGACGCAAGGTAGGCTTGTTATTCTGAAGTCTATTTTTTTTTTTAACATTTATTTTAACACATCCAAAAATTATCTGAAAGATGATATTAAGAAAACCTAGACAAGTCAGGGAATATCTGAGGCATCTGTGCTCTATACGCCCTTCTGTACCTGCTGTCCATGGTGTAAGAGCTGATCAGCATGCCTGGGCAGAGAGGCAGTATAGAGCCTGGACATGCTGTACATCCAACTGACATCTACTTTGTGTGAATTGTGTTTGATGGCAATGTTTTCACCTCAAAATTAATATATTACACTGATATGAGGAGTGGACAAAGGCTTAAATTTGAATTAGTGTTATTTTTACACATATTAAATAATGTACCTGTGATGTATTATTGATTATATTAAATGAGACATTCTCTATATGTTGACAAATATACTAATTATTGTCGTTTTGAATATATCGTAAAATTATTACCATATATTTCCCAAAAGTATATTATTGAGTAATCCATTCAAAATATTTTTTAAGTTATACAGTTTCAAATACATATCAGTTTATATTACCAGTGTATTACAAAATATATATTGATCATTTTTTTAGAATACATTCTTGAAACAAAATAATAACACATATTAGCATATTTTGTCAATTAGACAATGGGGTCCTAAAGTCTGAGACCACATTGAAAATCTCCTGTAAACCTAGAACATCATCAGGGACCCTCCCACCCTCTCCACACTGTCATTCAACTGCTCCCATCAGGAAAACGGTTCCGGAGTCAAAAAGGCCAAACTAACAGACTAATCAACAGCTTCCTTCCACAAGCTGTTAGATTGATGAACTGCTGATTTGGAGCATGTGCACTGATGCACTTCACGAGCCCCTAGTCATAGTTTTAGTTCTAGATTATTATCTCATTTTTGTTGCACTACTTCTGTTGGTACAGATAAATGACAATAAAGCTTTGATTGATGGATTGAGTGATATAAATAATCAGAAAGTGTCAGGAGCCAAAGTGTGAAAGAGGGTCTTTCTCAGCGACAAATCACGTTTGACTAAAGGTTTCTATGCAGGTATATAGGTGTATGGAACTCTCAAACGTTTTAGCGAACGGATCAGTTGTATCCAAAGCGTGACCACACCATCAGAAGATCAATACATCAAACTTCACACAGAATTTGCTAAATAATGAACGCAAGACTGTAAACACTAAGTACTAAGGCTTAAATTATGAAGCTGACATTATCATTTCCAGTCAAAACAAATGTGAAATAGAATTATCTAGTCTAGTGGTCTCAGACTTCTGGAACCATGTACGTGAACTCCTGCCATATATTAAAGTGTATTTTAAAATGTTACATTATATTTTCAATATACCTGTGTGCATGTTCCGTAATCTGTCACCTGATTGGAACAAGTTACGGAACACATGTAACAGGATAACGTTAGGATACAAGAAAAAGGTAGCTGTATTCCATTACAGTTACAGAAAACTTTTTAAAAAAAAAAATTATTTGTATATTTTTTAGGTTCGGTACAAGTGACGAATGTGAACATACATATATATATAACATGGCATAAGACGAGACAGAGGAACAAAGAAACACAGAAACAAACTGAAATAAATAATAATGATAATATGGACAAAAAGAAAAAGACGAACAGCAGCAATAATTGCAGAAGGAGAAATGAAACAACAAAAAGACAAGCAGGGAGAAGATTTGTAGGGTATGAAACTGTATGAAGTGAAAAAGGGCATATTATATTATATTATATATTATATTTAATAAGTGAGTAAATGAATTAAATGAGACAATATGTAAATGAAATAATACATAAAGAAAAAAGTTATCTATTTATCTAGATAGATAGATAGAAAGATATACAGTATATATACAGTATATATGTATGAGTAAAATAATATATATATATATTATTTTACTCATACAGTTACAATTAATAATTTCAATTAATCATTTAAAAGTGCAATATTCACTTACCTTATACTGTAAATGTCTAAATGTGTTCAGATGATAAATACTTTGACAGTTGACAAAGAGGTGAGACCAGTGACACATATTTAATGACTGTATAAATGTATCTAAAAATAGGATTATGAAGCAAATTCACACTGAAACTATCTTCACGATATTTCTCAAAGAGATTCTGTTGGATAAGATACCACCATTCTCATAAAATTAGGAAAACTATATCCATATATGGTGTACCATTACCACCCATTGGCCATTTGTGGTATTTCTGGTTGAACGTACAAAATCCGCTGAGGAGCACATTTATAACTATTCTGACTATTGATATAGTTATTTTAGTGTTTTTTAACATGCTGGTAAGACCCTTAATTTATTTACCTTTCAATTATTCAATATAGTTTAAACGTACAAATCAGTGTTTCCTCTATATGAATATAATACCAGTTTGCACATTTCTTGCTAAACAGTGCTTTTGATGGCAGCGCTGGTGTCGCCCTCTAAAACTAACAACACTGCTGTTGTGCTCCGTCATTTACTGTATATGTCTGTTACTGTATACCACTAGGGGGCACTGTTGCAAAGCAGACGCGACTGGAGAAACTGTCGAAAGAGAGTGAGAGAGTGAATGCTACTGACTCAAGCCCCCAGGAAGAGCGGCAGGCTTTGAAGCCAACTTGCATAGTGGCCGAACCATGTAATTACAATGTCACGTTATGTACCAGAAGCTTATAATGTGGAAGCAGCAGTTGTAAAACTGGGGATACATATGTTACAACCCGCACAAAATGATTTGTTTGACTATCGTAATTTAAGGCCATTTGATCGAATAAAACTTGGAGAGTCTAGAAGAGCCGCGTGATGTAATTATGTTATTTCTTTTCAAGTTAGCCGGCTTGGTTGGCAGCAGTCTCGAGTGCGTATGCTCTATGGGCAGCACAGCAGATCATTTTCTAGCTTCTCGTCAAGCTATTTTGGCTTCATGTGCCACTGAGTGGCTTTCATAGGAATGAAAGCCTCCAACACTGCATCCGGGTTTTAACATAACGTCGGAAAAAAAAGCTTCAGTTTGCTAGGAACATAAAGGTTGGACTCTGAACCAATGGAAGAAGGTCATGTGGTCTGATGAGTCCAGATTTACCCCGTTGAGTGATGGGCCCATCAGGGTAAGAAGAGAGGCAGATGAAGGGATGTACCCATCATGCCTAGTGCCTGCGGTACAAGCCTGTGGGGCAGTGTTATGATCGGGGGTGGCTTCAGTTGGTCAGGTCTAGGTTTAGCAATGTTGTGTGCCCAAAGAATGAGGTCAGCTGACTACCTGAATATACTGAATGACCAGGTTATTCCATCAATGGATTTGTTCTTCCCTGATGGCACGGGCATATTCCAAGATGACAATACCAGGATTCATCATGATCAGATTGCGAAAGAGTTGTTCAGAGAGCTTGAGACATCATTTTCACACATGGATTGGCCACCACAGAGTCCAGACCTTAACCCCATTGAGAATCTTTGGCATGTGCTGGAGAAGACTTTGTGCAGTGGTCCGACTCTCCCATCATCAATACAACATCTTGGTGAAAAATGAATGCAACACTGGACAGAAATAAATCTTGTGACATTGCAGAAGCTTATCGAAACAATGCCACAGCAAATGTGTGCCGTAATCAAAGCTGAAGGCGGTCCAACGAAATATTAGAGTGTGTGACCCTTGTCTTTGGTGCCGACCAGGCAGTGTATTGCAGCAAGTTCATTAGTAGAATGTGGGGTGGAAATAAAATGAAAAGTATGATTTAAAACAGATGAGGTGAAACATTAGTCAAACAATAATTTCTGTTAAAAAGACAAGTAACTAACCAATCCACTAAAGTAATCAACACTAGTAGTAAGTACTGCAGCCCTTGTCCCTGTGTGTTATTCTGACAACAGAGCATTACATAATTGAGGGAAAGACTTATTTAATAGGCCTACAGTAAGCTTTTATTTTGGAAAACTGCTCTGTAAGTATCTCTAGCTACTGTGAAGACTACGTCTGTTTCAGAGTAACATGGATCTGAGCACTCAAAAAGTTTTTGCTTGTATTTAATCATTGCCATAGTTCTGCTTCTGAATGTGTGTCAAAGCTGCTGATAATTTTTTTGACACCCTTTAAGAATACTGCACAGAATAGCAACACCACAATAGAGTTTGGATAGAAACAGAAATCTTTGCTTACATTATTATTGTCTGTAGGAAAGGGTTACTAGCAAAACTCTTCTCAGTCAGGATGTTTAATGAACCAGGTTTTTAACACTTCAGAATGCAGTTTGCTTTTTATCACCTATTTTAACAGTGAAAATACAAAAACAGTGAAAATACAAAAAACAGTTTTTTTTTTCTTAACAGGGCTGCTATTTGATTTAAGAATTACCAAAGCTCACCTTAAAAACAAAAGCACTTTAAACATAAAAATCATCTAATAAAATGTGCGCGTCGGTTTTCCTTACCACTCGCTAAGATCTGGATATGGTCCCTGGAGGTACACGTTGCCCACTGCTCCTTTGGGATGGGTTAAATGCAGACTACCTTGGTTATGGTTTGAAAAAAAGAGGACCTGAATGCAAGACTCGCAGGCAGGCAGGCAACTGAAAAAAAAGCTGAAGTCCAAAATCCAATAAATCCAAACTCCAAAATATAAAGTCCAAGTATACAAAAACTGCAACAAAAGGTAACAAAACACAAGAAGCGTTTTAGTTCTCTGAAAAATCAGAATGAAATATAGTTCAAACCAAAGAAGCACCTGGAGCACAGGCAGGAACAAGAAGGACATGAGAATGAAAGAGGCATGACAAAACAGAAAAACTGTCAAAGAGTAAAAGAGAAGCTCAGGCTTAAATAAACAGGACTAATTAACACATGAAACACACTTTTGAACAGGAAGAAGGACTGGAAAAGATGAAGAGAGGAGATGAAAACATGACACGTGAGGAAGGGAACTTCAAAATAAAACAGCATAACTGAACCACAAACTCAAACCAAGACAACCAGTTCTACACTGTGTGATATCTGATCAAATAAAGATACTTCTTCTTGTAGCAGGAAACTGTAGTGATGTGCTGGCCTGTATGTTAAGATGTTACACACTTGCTGCATCAGTATTGTTACTAGTACCACAATAATGCTCAGTGGATCACAATAAGCAAGCTAACTGCTGTGTGCTAATCAAAGTTATACAATGTTGCCAAGCCTATAAATAACTGCAGTTCTACCATCTATGTATCATTAATCCACAGGGCACATCCATCAAGCAAATGTAGTTACATACAGCAACACACACCCACTTACCGGCAAGGATCCGTTGCGAGGCCTCATAATGTCACAGAGCTGATGTAAACGTCCGAGCACAGCAACTTTTCTCGAAAACAGTGTTTGTTTTTGGTTTCCAGCGATGTTAAAACACTGATTTATGGCATCCTTTCACATCGTAAGCTGTGCTGCCCATGGTTAAATTTTAAGGCTGGAAAAAAATATAGGTTGAGGAGTGACCACCGGACGCTTGAATTGGCTGAACACACTGGCTGCTTGAACAGTGCATGTGTGTGCCGGACCGTGCTGTCAAATTGAAAGACCATGCTCTCAGATAATGACAGGGAAAACATTTCATACAGCTTCAATTCTGATATATGAGCCATTTCATTTTACACCATAGTTTATGTTGCATAGTCACGTGGAAAGGGGAGTATTTGAATAAAAGATTCAGGGACACAAACTGTCCTCAGATGATGTGTATAATGACTGTAGGGATGAAAGCAGGTTTCCTGCAACACAGCTCAACATCCCCTGCTGGATCAGCACCCTTTAAGAACTGTTGGCTGCAGCCCTACGCTGACTGAGAGATTAGCAACTTTATGAAATGCTAGCTTGGTCATGCAGTCAAAACTTTAATTAACAATCAAATCCCAGTTACTCTCCATCCTCTCTCATTATCTATTAATTCCTATTTCATGCGTGGATATGAACATGTCTGTTGACCCCATCATGGTTAGATTGATACCCCACTGGTCAACTAGATGTTATTTCAACATAGCAATTATGCTTCTGATTTATACCAGTCAATATATTGTTTGGTTTTAGACCATGCTTTAAAACCATATTTACATAATTTTTAAAAAATGCATAAAAACTGTAAATATTTAATAAGTGCACTGCATTTATGTTTACAGTATATCGGTTATTTTTTTGGTCATATACACAGATTTTATGTACTCCATAGATTTGTATAAACTGATGCTGAAACTATCACTATCTGCAATGCCCATAGATGTTTGAGAGTTCTCTGTTTGATGATAATATCTTCTTGCTGAAAATATTATTTTAAAGAAGAATGTACATTTAGAGGGCTATGTATGTAAAATTTGAGACGTGAATATGTCGAGATAGATTTCATGACAGCGTTACAGTGACAGGTTTTGGTCCCATTCAGGAGGAAAGAGGAGCACTCATCTCGGTCTAGTCTTCATATTTGAGGTCTGGCATCAGGTGGAATGCGATGGTGTGTGTGAATCTCTTAATATACGCTTACTAAACTGATACCTCTGTAATTATTGCAGTATGGTTTTCATGTTAAATTGGGGATGATGTCAGTGTGTGTTTTGAGTGCCTTCAAGTTCCTTGAGAAGAAATAACAATAATGTAAAAGGTGCAACGGGAGGCTTACAGGAGTTCTGTTAGACAAACAATGGCAGCTTCATCGGCATTTCACTCTACTGAACTCCATGAATTAAATGTTTGTCAGGTCTCGGGGGCATGACCACACTAGGCTTTATGCACCCAAGGCTTTCGACAATTACCCCATGAGACTCCAGAAAGTCTGAGGCCACATCACAGTGGAGTCATTTAAAAGCAGGGTGAGGCTTCTCTAATGCCAGCGAGGGTTCCCACTCTGTGAGCAGGAAGGAGGGTAAGCTGATGTCATTCAGCCTGAGGCACATAGAGAATATCCAAGCTGCTTTACTAAACATGCCAAAAGGCTCCTCTCTATCCCTGAAAGGGCCCATCACCACAGCCGCTTTGCTTGTTGTAAATGCCTCAACGTGTGACAGACCAAACTGCCTCTTCAGTCACCACAAGAACTTGTAAATTAACCAGGCTTCTGTCTCAATTCATCACCTTTACACATTCATTTTAGTGTAACCACATACTTAGAGGAGTTTTGTGGTGATTCTGCCTGTTTTTCCAGTATTGTTGTCCATAGTAAAGCAGTTGATCAATGTACTGCAGATCCATGAAAACAAATGCTCTGTAGAGGGAGGGGAAGAGAGATGCTTCTCTTCGTGACTCTGTTTGCAGGCATGAACGTTAATGCAAACGTGTGTCAGACATCGAATGTTGGGTTTTCTCCAGGTACTCCGGTTCAACCCACCATCAAAACATGCACACTACATTGATGCAGTCAGCGCCCTCGACTCAAGACGAGATCTAGATTTGGTCCCTAGATGCGATAGTTGCCCACTGCGCCCTCGGGATGGGTTAAATGTACCAGTTTTAGTATGCTGTTTTGTATGATATGATGATCAAATCGAGATTCTTCCTCTTCTTTAAATGTGGATGAAAATAAGTTAAAATCAATCTACTTCTTTAAAAAAATCCAGGTATATTTCTTCTGAAAATATATAATAGAAAAAACAAATACTAGCACAAATACCAGTCCCCAAGTATGGTTCAAGCTTTAAAACCCCCACATCCTACTTTTCTCTTAATGCAACTTGATGGCACACGTTCCTATCCAAGGTTGTCAAATAAAAAGGCTGGTTTAGGCTCATATAGACGCACAAGGTGCCTGTTTGCATCCATGAGCAACAAACGAAGCCTTCCTGCCTAACTAACACGTGGTTATTGCTTGGTTAGGTTTTGGGCACAAAAACTACTTTGTTAAAGCTGCTGTAAGTGATATATTTTTCTTAAAATGAATTGAGATTAGCCCTGTATTCTAACAGTAATCACTGTTAAATAGTGTTTGGTAAGTTATTCATGTCTCTCCTCCCCCTGCTCATGCAGTAAAACAGATACGTCATTTTCTGGTGTCCCTAACCACTTTATCCAATCATGACAGAGAACGTCATGAAGAAGAGATCCTGTCTGCCTGTTTGCTACTATGTCTGGTGATTACTGCTGTGGTGACATAAAGAGGAGGGAGGAGGGGTTGCTAACTTAGCTAAAATGACAACAACACTTACAGCAGCTTTAACTATAGAAAAAGATTTGTGAAATGTAAATGTAAGATCTCCCAAAATGTTCCTTTGAGTGTCAGAGGTTTTAAAGATGTCTATCATTCATATCACTAAATAAAATCATATGCATGAAGTTTCCAGTGTTTTTGAGCTCAACCCGTCTTGTAAAAGAATGGCACATACATAGCTACTAGCCACAGGGTGACATACTGTCGCAGGTCTGAGATCTCTGGAATGCTTACATTCATTTGGAATGCTAGAAAACATTTGTCTCAACCTGTTGAACTATTCATGCAATATATTAGAATGAGTATATCTGTGAAATCACGTTTCCTATCTGCTCATTATTGAAAAACAACAACAAATTGTAAGAAATTAAATGATATAACTTCATAAGAAGATAACTCAGAGCTACAAAATGTATTAGGTAAAGACACAAGTTTAATCTAACAATAAATAAAATAAGTACATTTGACCAAATTTCAACTGGGCAAATGTAACTCTGTATACTTTACAGTTTAAACTTCGATAACTTGCTTCAACTGAACTTTTCCTCAATGTTTTAGGTTCTGGAGAAGGGCATGCGGCTGGAGTGCAAGTGTCACGGTGTGTCAGGATCCTGCACCACCAAGACGTGCTGGACGACGCTCCCAAAGTTCCGTCAGCTGGGATATATCCTCAAGGACAAGTACAACCAGGCCGTGCATGTGGAGCCTGTACGAGCCAGCCGCAACAAGCGCCCCACCTTCCTGAAGATCAAAAAACCCCACTCATACCGAAAGCCCATGGACACGGAATTGGTCTACATCGAGAGGTCACCCAACTACTGCGAGGCCGACTCTTTGACCGGCAGCATGGGAACACAGGGTCGCCTTTGCAATAAAACGGCTCTGCAGCCCAACAGCTGTGACCTGATGTGTTGCGGTCGAGGATATAACACGCACCAATACTCCCGCGTTTGGCAGTGCAACTGCAAATTCCTGTGGTGCTGCTATGTTAAATGCAACACCTGCAGTGAGAGGACGGAGGTGTATACCTGTAAATAGAAATATTTATTGGATGTGTATTTAGATGCACAGCTAGACAGTGTGTGAATGTGTGCGCGCGTGTGTGTGTATTTCAGAATAGGAGTTCTCTGTGGCTGATAGACACATGCGGACTGACTGCCTTGCTGTCTGGGCACCACGACAACCAGTTTCTCTAACGCATGTTGATTATTCCGATGCCAATGGACATCTACCATGACACTGGACTCAACCCATGGGCTCATAAATTGTATTTTTATTTTATGATATGAACATTTCATGCCCCAGGCTTGACTTCTCTCCAGGCCATACTGGTCTATTGGCATGACTCACCTCAAACAGTGACAGCTTCCTTTCCTAGACTAATAATTTATTCAATGAGAAAACTACTGATGAGTTTTAAAATTCACTGTTGACTAAATCTGGTAAGGTTTTAAGGTGGTGCATGCCTAAAACGCTAGACGCCTTTTAGGCATGTTAGTGAAAAATGATTCGAGTGCACTTAACAGCAATAAGAATTTTCTTTAGATTTTTTAACAAGACAACTTGGAGCTGAAACTGAAACAGTCAAAACTGAACTCGACTGAATTACATATTTGGGACTGCAGCTTAAGTGCTTTAAGCCTAGCAGAAGAATATTAAACTACTGAACCTGGGCTCTGTATGATAGTATTGTTTTCTACTTGTTTCTGTCCCCTCTCTCCTTCAGTTTGCTGCTAGTTGTCTGGAAGGATATGGAGTTTGTGACTGAGCAGCCATATTGACTCTTTAAGCTAAATTGACACCACCAGAAACAAACACGAGCTTCCAGACATAAATCCCCCCTAATGTTGGTTGATAGAGTATATTTTGTAAGAGATTATTTTTATATGCTATTTTTATAATTTATTTTCTATTTCTATGTAAGATATTTTGCCTTAGCACTCAGAGTTCAATTCGTTCAATTCTGAGTTTGCCGAAAGGAAATTACCCACTGACACACTGTTTTGAAAATGTGCCTTGTTCCTCAGCAGTAGAATATAACAACATTATACTGAAATACGCAGTATTGTGATTTGTAACCCATTTCAGAAAACATTATCTCACCTTGTCTTACTGCCCGTTGAGAGTGAAAGTCCTGGTGTCACGTCCAGGCTCGTTGTTGTTTCATAAATGTTAGAATGTTCTGAAAAAGTCAAGTTGCGCAATGACTAATTTGTTAGCATAACAAACTACAGCTACTATAAATGTTTAACAGCATGGTATGCCAGTGGTTCATATTAACAGTAAAAAAAACTTAACTGTTTCTTCCTTATCTATGATATTCATTCATGTTTTTTTTGTCATATTTACATCCTTTTGGCTATAGTCTGTGCTGTCTGAAAAGATCTGCGCCATTGTACTTTTCATGTCAGCCATTGTTTCAGCCATGCCTAGCTACAGCCACTCAACTGTCCTCTCCTGTTGAGTAGGCAACATTTAGCATTAAAGCTAAAGGTCTTCAGAGGTGCTCGTTAAAGGGGGAATTTGTAAGATTTGCCAAAAATTTCAGTTTAAAACGTTCAGAAAATGAACTAACATTTTCTGCAGAATGTGAAGAAACAACAGTGTGTGTTATTTCAAAGAAGTCTGTGTATTCTGTTGCAGAGAGATCTGCTTAAGTGAGGATGCTAACCAGCAAATCCAGGCCCTTCTGTTTCATAGTACTACATACCTCAAGATGCAATAGTCTGATAGCTGCTGTAGTTTCAGTTGGGAGATGTGAACTACACAAAATTAGTAAGGGATATTGGTATATTTTAGTGTTTCACATGATTGTTTATTCTGTGACATATCTGAATTTTTATTTTGTGTTTTGTGAATATTCAGTCCCCAAAAATACTGCAAAGCATTTGATTGGACTTTTATTGCCTATCCATGCACATGCATATATACACCCATATCCCAATATCCCTTGCTAATCTTTGAGTAGTGTATATAAGTGGTGAGTTTTCTCCCAAGTGTAACAAATTAACAAAACGAACTAACAAACTATCAAGAAAGGAAATACAATTTGCATTTTTAAAGTCGTTTTCACTTGATTGTAAATACAATTTACATTTCGCTTGACAAAGCCAGTAGATTTATTGTCTACCAAACCAAACATGACTGTTCTGGTTAGTTCAGTTTCTGTTGAGTTTTTCAGTTTGGTAAGGAAAATAATGAAACACACTTCATTCAAACTCAACCGAAACTGAACTAACCAGAACAGTCATGGGTTGTCTGTGCAAAACACGTTTGGTTTAGTAGACAATATATCTTCTGGCTTTGTCAAGCCCCAGTGTAGTGTCCAGCAGTGTTTACTAGGAGGCTGCTGAGCCCCATGAGACTGAGTTTCGTTGCCCGTAATGACTCCCCCATTATCCCAGGTCAGGGTCCTGACCTGTGACCCGTGATCAGCTAATAGGGCCACTTAGCTGCAAAGTTAACTGAGCTAACTTTTGCCAACAGCAGCTAATCACTACAGCCAAAGATAGCTTCAGCAAAGAGTATAGTGAACAGCAGAAAGCAGTTATGCTACCCCGTATGATTTCGGGTTACTTTTGGCAGGTGGACACATCTTGCATGTTACATCCTTAAAGGTAGCTAAAAAACAGTCATGTTGAATACACATGAATAATTATTTCATTAAAAAATATCCATCTCATTCACATCCATCTAGATATATGGATTGGCGTGACATACTGTTGACCAAGGTTATGTTCCAAGGCTGAAATTTTAGTCAGTTGTCAAACAGGGTCAGTTACTGAAAATTGAGATTTTTCAAGAAATAATGGTTATGTATTGTTGAAACATTAAATGTATTGCTGTATGCAGACCCTTACTCATCCATTAAAATACAATGATTGAAAAAAAAGGATTTTTAGTCATTTGTGTTAATACAAAAGTAAAGTTATTTGTTATTATTTTACTTCAGGGACAGAAGCTATGAGATTCAGTTTTACTTCAGCTCTCAATAAGGTTAACCATTAGCCCACAAATATGAAGTTTATGGTTTTTGGGAAGTCTCTGACTGACAGCAACTAGGGCCTGGTATTGTTTCATGTCAACCATTTTTAAATTTTTATTTTTATTTGTTTGCCTTGTGGTGTCGGAAAACTGTCAAGCAACAAAACCAGATTGTTCATGGGTTCAGGTTCATGGTTTGCAGCTAATGGTACTTAATTACTGTAAAGGTTTGATACCCAACCCCAATACTGAAACACAAAGCAATCAGATGTGTCTCAACAGGGGCAATAGTCACCAGTTGGGACAGTGCAGTATCAAAACTGTAACATGCCCTTAATTAGTATAAGTATGGAAAGTGTGTTCCCTGGTTTTGGTTGCAGATCTCGTTTGGTTATCATAAAGTTAATAATGAAGAGTTATTCAATACTGAAACAGCTCTCATTTGAGGTTACTCTCTTTGTGTGATAAACTGATGACATGATATCACCCAAATGCTGTACTGCTCTTAAATCAGAGATCGTTGTTCTTCTATTTCAATTTAAACCTTACTGTCATTTCATCCACCTCTGGTTAATAAATATTTTCTCAGAATTAACAGAAGGAGGTAAATTCGTATTTAATACACATTTTTCAAGTCTAAGGACCGATCAGGGTGAAGTAGGTCTGATTGAGGGTTGTGATGCAGAGGGTGTCACAGCAGTGTGTGCCTCAGTGAGCAGTGGGAGTGTGGAGCTGCCAGCTGATGGATTACTCTGACATCTGCTTCATTCACTCCTCAACAACGTTGCTACAACAACCTCACTGTGCCCCCCAAAAATGCTCTTCGTCTCATCGAGAGGCCAGACTGCCCATTAACAAAATGGTAACCATGCAAAACCCAGATAAAATTTGGATGCTATTTATTTTGTGGAAATGGCAAATGGGATGAAAGCAGGGAGGGGTCTTTACAATTGCAAGGGGATGATGTTGAGAAGAATTTCAATCTGAGCAACAGAAAAGGTCTTAACTCCTGGAATAGTCAGCACAAAACATTCCTCAGCTAAACTTTGCCTCAATGGAGTGACGCTTTCAAAAGGCAGCTGGCCAAACAGCCTTGGTTTCAGTAACACCAAGCCACTGTCACTGAAAACTCAAGTGTCTGGCTTGATACATGCTTTACTTTTCTATTCACATGTCTAATGATTTGGCTTCCAACTAATTCTGTCAACATGAAAATAATCTGACACAACCACAGATAGAGATAGAGATAGAGAACTGATCTATTAGGTATTAATATAGTTATCTTATGACCATCCTTCCCATTCACTAACAAACCTGGCCCCATATATCTGTAATATTGGTTCCATTCTCCTGGTTGACTTCAAGGTTCAGAAGTACTCTGGGTAATATTTCTTTTGTCGTGTCATCCCCATACTATTGAAGTGGTATGGGGATCTTGCACTGTACTGTCTGAGGTGCTGCGGTAAATGGTAATGTCAGAAGTTCCATGGTACAACCAAAGTATACTAATGCATGGTATACAGCGTAGTTTACAGAATGCCATTGCTCACATGGCAATATTTCAACAGTCAACTACTATTTTGTGGGTCAAAAATGTACTTACAATCTCAACTTTAAGTCAACACAGATGAAAAGTCTTTGATGTGCTCAGATGGAAATTTAAACATCTAAATGTCGATGATCACTGGGCAAACTTGTCTGAGGAAGATCATGTGATATTATTTGAAAGCTCAATGGAAATGGACCCTGTGGTGAGACTCTTTGGTCAACGATGCCTGGATGGTGTTAATTGCTCTGCAGCATCATTTACTTTACTGATTTACTTTTCAGCTTTATTAAACAAAAAAGCAGAAAATCACATCTAACAAGCTAAAAACAGCATTATAATTCATTAATTGGGAAATAACGTTCCGAAAATCAAGTTGTTACTCATTCAGCAAATAATCATTTTTGCAAGTGTGATGATATGAATAACTGCAATTGCTCATTTACATACCTTTTATTTCTTTGCTCTTCTGAGGAACAGTCAACAGCAGATGCCATTTGTTATCTACATCTGTAAATCAGTGTATAATTATAAAAAATGAATACAAACACATTTTTGTCATACAATGTGCCACACATCTGAAATGTTTTCTTTGAATACATTTTGTCATACATGCTCTTTAATTGTACATCAAATTAAACCCTGTACATCTTAAGATAGGCGTAAACTAACTACGAACACACAGTGCAGTGCAGTTATAAGCCAGACCACAGCACTGACTCATGCTCCATAGGCCTTGCTCTGTCATAAACCACACACCAAAAGAGGATCATGGCAGCACTAATGAACTGCTTCATGGTGTTTTTCCTTTAAACGCCACTGTGTCATTGGTACCGAGTGTTTAGTGCCTCTGCTTGTTCACGGGGTCTGGAACTGTTGGGGCTAGCCTTGCTCTGTCCGTCTTTCATGCAGTGCACCTGTGAACACCTGCATTAAGGTGGTAGTCACAATTTATGACTGCCAGTCTTCAATATGATCTGACCACTATTACTGCGACTGCCTCATCGCTATCTATATCTGAGGTTGCTCGTGATAGAACAGAGTAGATATTCATTTGTGCAGAGCTTAATTCTTTTAACACAGAACTTTGATGTTTTCAGGTCAGGTTCTTTTAGTATGAAAAGCTGACAGGTTGGTGCTCCACTGCAAATGTTGCTGGAAGCTGTCATGCTTGGCTTGTTCGGGAGAGATTCTTTGTCAGGACGCTGATTATTTAAGACAGGGGCTGCTTAATAACTATCATTATAGCAGTACCTTGAGTGCAAGGGCCAATCACGGTCAAAACAGAAATCTCCTCTGCCAACAAAGTCGTTGCTGAGGAATGAGCAAGAAACACGGGACACATACTTTGGAAAACCAAAGGTTGTTATGAACATTTTAATTGAAGGATGCATAAATCAAATATTTCATATCACCTACTTTAAAGACTGCATCGATAATAAATCATAATTTGGCTCAGAAGTGACTGAATAATGAATGATTTGCTATTTGTTGGTTAAAATAGGCCGTGGTTGGGGCATGCCAGATAATGATAAAGCTATAGCCCAAAGCTAAACCTCTGCTGTCTGGTTGTAAAATGTTTCCAGTGCTGAAATAGCTTTATATTTTAAGCAATTGGAATACAATCATTTGTAAAGATCCTTTGCATGAACATTTGAGGAGTTATGGCCTCTTAATATTTTTTTATCAAAAGGGTACGTTCAACAAATTGCCCTAAAAAAAAAAAAAAATGTTCACCTGCCTAATGGTAGATATACTGCTAAAGCTATTAGCAAGCTTTTCACACAAGAATGACAGCGAAAGGGCAACACGGAAAAGTGCATGGAATAGTCATCCATGCCAGAATTCCCAGTATGAAACTCGGGCAAGATTCACATAGCCTGAATTTACCGATGCAGATAATATCACAGCAGTATGGTGTCACGCATAGTGAAAAATTACTTTTTGAGTAATTCGAGAGCTACAGGGCAGTCAATTCAAGCAGACTGACTGAAAAATTAGTGGACCGAGATACAGATCACTCCATATTTTCTGAGGAGCCAAAATGAAGCTCAATGTTGGTCATCACCAATCCTAATCAAAATTGGACAAAAAGGGGGCGCTTGGGTGGAATGAGCCTAGTGAGCTACAGAAGTCCATCAACACTGTAAACCCAGATTTAGTGCTCAAAATTACTTTTGAGTGGTCAGTAATTGTTCTTTTTACATTTTGTGAAAAAAACTTCTTCCAGTGTGAAATCAAATTAGTTGCATACACCAATCAGATAAACTATGCAGTACAATGATCAATATTAAGCACATATTCCTTTGTATGTTAAGTTGCTGTGAGGGAGAGACGTGATTCTTAGCATGTTTTTTTTTACATATATACATATACATATATACATATATATATATATATATATATATATACATATATACATATATATATATGTATATATATATAGCATATAGATTTCCTGCCATGCATTGTTTGAAAGTTAAATCTCTCCTGACACCCTTCTTTTTATAGAAAACCTATGTGATGTGTGTGACCAATCTGATAAAATATGCAGTACAATGATCAATGTTAAGCACATATTCCTTTGTATGTTAAGTTGCTGTAAGGGAGAGATGTGATTCTTAGCATATTTTCTTTTTTTTTAACACACACAAGTTAAATCTCTCCTGACACCCTTCTTTTTATAGAAAACCTATGTGATGGAAACTTGCTGTGTTTTTATTATAAGTCATTGCTGTTTGTTTTTCCAATAATGAATGCATTGCTAACCATGATAAAGGATAGCACTGAATTCAGTGTTGAGCCACTATGATTGTGTTACATACTGTATGCTTAACTGAAAATAGATATTACATACAAATTAGACACCAGAAAAAAAGTAATTGATTTGAACCAATTATTTTGAATAATGCCTAGTGATGCCAACTTCTTATCTCACTTGTGTAACTAATGTGAAGTAGATAAATATTGAAATACAATTTCCATGCTAGAGCAAAATATAAGAATAAAATATAACTTTAAGCACTTTGTCTAATTATCTCTATTTTCAAAAACTTTTAGGGTCTTGATTTTTTCCCTTTCCTCCCATGAACTCTGAAGTATGTAAATTCCCTTTGAGGGACCCTGAATAAACTCAAGGGGATGGAAACTTGGTGAAGAGAGTGTCTGGAGAAAAGTAAGATACGCATCTGGAGTTTCTTGCTAGTTTTTAGTCTAAGTCTCAGTTATGAAACCCAAACGCACTCTTCACACACACAGAGGGAGAGCATGTCATTAAGTTTGATATAAATCATCTGTATTGGTAGCTTTAACGGCCATTGGGTCCAATAAGCAAAGAAATAAACCAAGCTGCAAATTCAATTCTGTTTCAGTGTGAGCTCACCTGGAGCACAAAGTCATTCCTGCAACCAACTCACAACTTTGGAGGAGCCCAACAACAAAGCACTCCATGGGTTTAACACAGAGGTACCAAAAAGCCCAGAACTTTGGAAGATACTCTTGATTTTGTTAACTGAGGCTGAAGCCTCGTGTTAGCTTTGGCTCAACTTTGGAATGCAATTTGCATGGTGGATTTTGTCAATCTATTTCAGTGAAGTTGAGTTATGGAAAAATGACTTTATAGCTAGTGTGAAGAGAAGGAGTGATCATAGTGACCAATAACTATAACCAATCAACACATGTCATCTGAATGTTGTATGTATTAAAGCTAAGGTTGATACGTTTTTCTACTAGCACGTTTTGTTACATTTGTAGAAAACTCTCTGAACATCCGACAGATAATAAATCAGATGAGAATTCAGATGATAAATCATATGCTCTGACCAACTAAAGAGAAAAAAAAAAATCCACTAACTGTGCATGTTGCAGGTCTATAATAAGCCCACTGTAACGGTTGTAGTAAGGAACAGGTGGACCCAAAGGTGACGCCAAACAGGTAGTGAAAGGTGAATTTATTGATCGCAAGAATAATTTTGCTGGTAGGATGAGACACTGAGCTTGAGCACAGGCAGAGAGCTCCCTGGGTGGTGCAGGCAGAGACTCACGGTTTACATGGGAGGCTGACTAAGGCAGCTGGGGTTGTAAGAGGTGGCAGATGTGCAGGAGGCTGGGTGGTGAGTGGTTGAGGAGCTGGTTCTTAGGGGAGGGAGGCAGGGTCAAAGCGCTGACGAGTGAACATAAGAAGGCTTTCTAAATGCATAAACTCGAGAGATACCGAGAGCGATCAAGTACCACTGAGGCTGGTGACAATAATCTGGCACCGTGAGAGGGAAGGTCTGGGTATAAGTGCAGGTGCTGATTATACCCAGTGCGCTGCAGGTGTGTGGACCGGCACAGCTCCGACCTGCAACAAAGCCACGCCCAGCCTCACAAACAGGCCTCCACAAAGTCTTAATCATAACACCCACCCAATCATCTCATTAAGCCTGTATGAAATACTTGGACAGGCTCCCTCAGGGGTCTGGGGGTGGTTTTATGAATTACATTAAAAATCAATTTAAAATCAAATCGCTGAAATGCTGAAAATTACTATTGCTTTTTTTGATGAACAAAAGCAGAGCCAACTGCTCATTGCAACTCAAAATACAATTTAATTTGTGCTAAATATACAATTGTGTTCTTATTTCAATTTTAGATGAAGGCTTAGTTTACAGTAAATTGGTGTGAAAATCAAAAACACGATTGAAAAAAAATATTTTGCATGCTGGATTATATTATAGTATACTGACATTTACATTACATTGACATTTTACTTAATCGACATGAGATAGTTGGATAGTAGGGTTAGCGATAACAACAATGCAACAGACACTGAGCCGGTTGTTCAGCAGCAAACCCAGTGGCCACTGAGAAAGAAGAGAGTCGTGGCGACAGCAGCAGCCTCCTTCAGTAGCCTTCAGCGGCTAACCCACCGAGCACAAACACACACTGCAGTAACAGTTGCGCCGGGAAGCCTTTTCGGACTGAGGTTTGTGACAGCCAGTTTGCTTGTGTATACACTGATCAGGCATAACATTATGACCACTGACAGGTGAAGTGAATAACACTGAGTATCTCTTCATCGTGGCACCTGTTAGTGGGTGGGATATATTAGGCAGCAAGTGAACATGTTGTCCTCAAAGTTGATGTGTTAGAAGCAAGTTTAAGGATTTGAGCGAGTTTAACAAGGACCAAATTGTGATGGCTAGACGACTGGGTCACAGCATCTCCAAAGCTGCAGCTCTTTTGGATTGTTCCCAGTCTACAGTGGTCAGTATCTATCAAAAGTGGTCCAAGGAAGGAACAGTGGTGAACCGGTGACATTGGCTCATTGATGCACAAGGGGAGTGAAGGCTGGCCCGTGTAGTCTGATCCAACAGACGAGCTACTGTTGCTCTAATTGCTGAAGAAGTTAATGCTGGTTCTGATAAAAAGGTGTCAGAATACACAGTGCATCGCAGTTTGAGTATGGGGCTGCATAGCCGCAGACAAGTCAGGGTGTCCATGCTGACCCCTGTCCACCGCCGAAAGCTCCAACAATGGGCATGTGAGTATCAGAACTGGATCACGGAGCAATGAAGAAGGTGGTCTCGTCTGATGAATCACGTTTTCTTTTACACCACATGGATGGCTTGGTGCGTGTGTGTCGCTTACCTGGGGGACACATGGCACCAGGATGCACTATGGGAAGAAGACAAGCCGGTGGAGGCAGTGTGATGCTTTGGGCAATGTTCTGCTGGGAAATCTTGGGTCCTGCCATCCATGTAAATGTTACTTTGACACGAACCACCTACCTAAACATTGTTGCATGTACACCCTTTCATGGAAAAAGATATTCCCTGGTGGCTGTGGCCTCTTTCAGCAGGATAATGTGCCACAAAGCAAAAATGGTTCAGGAATGGTTTTGAGGAGTTTGAGGTGTTGACTTGGCCTCCAAATTCCCCAGATCTCAATCCAATCGAGCACCTGTTGGATGTAAGTCCGATCCATGGAGGCCCCACCTTGCAACTTACAGAACTTAAAGGATCTGCTACTAACAGCTTGGTGCCAGATACCACAGCACACCTTCAGGGGTCTAGTGGAGTCCATGCCTCGACTGGTCAGGGCTGTTTTGGCAGCGAAAGGGGGACCAACACAATATTAGGCAGGTGGTCATAACTTTATGACTGATCGTTGTATATGATTGTGGCATTTAACAGAGCTGTTTATTTTTCTATTTACTACACTAAAAAAGCCAAAGACACTTGTTAAAAGTACCAAACTATCTGCTCAAACATATTCCTGCAGGCCAACAAAAGCTTAGTTTAGGAACACATGCCCCTTCATGTGTTTTGGAGGAGTGACTTTGGATGGGAGGCCCGAAGGGAGGGAAGTGGGATTTTTTCAGTTGGATACTTCAAAAAATGAGCTTACTCTTGCTGGTTCCTACAGTCTTACCTTACCCAGCCTTAAGATTGACTTGAGAAATGTCCAGAACATCCACTTTCCAGATCGACTTACTTGAGTGAGGTATCTCAATGTAGGAACAATGCTCTCATGATATTTGTCTCAAAAACACATTTGTCCAATATCATAGGGAACTCTATATTTAAAGGATGAAAGAAGCAAATGATGAGTTGTCCCTACAAAGGTTTACATCAGACACTACACCCTCTGCTCCTTTGGCTGTAAAAATGTGTGAAGAATGCAGTAATGACACATGGTATGCACTGCTTGAACCGCCGCACCGACAGCACATGGGAGGTATGTCCCTGTGGCCATGTTGACATGAAAACCAAACAAGCAAGCATCAGCTACACAAACGACTTCCTACTTTACGCCCAGCAAGCTATAATTTTTCTCTAACTAAAAGGATGCAAAATGCTTGAAGCAATTAGGGCTATTAAACTATCCAAAAACTGTGTCTGAGGCCTGAAGCACAGTGTGGGTGGCGAGGTTGAATCGACGACTAATCCTGCATCCTGTTTTTAGTTTGCTGCTCTGGTGAATCATAGCGAAGATCATTCTTTATAGAGAGAGCAGGTACACTTTAAGTGACGCATACATTCCTGCGTAGAATTTGCTCATTCTTGATGGTTTCATCACCTCACACCATTCACTGTTGATTTAGGCCGAGGAATGTGATGGATAATCTGTTAGCAGTGGTGAGGGCAGCTGAACCTGAGGTACCTGAACACGGTTGTGACAGTCATAGTGGAACATGTTTGAGTAATGAACAGCTTGACAATTAATATATCCCAAAACAACGGTCTTCTCTCCCCCTGTCAGATGAACGAGAAGCCTTTATATTGGAAGTATTATTGCACAGTCACATAGCTTGCATTCTGTCAATCCATACCAATGTTGCTGTTTCTATTGATTATAGGTAGAACAGAATACTTATGTTTCCTTTCCTTTAGTGTGTTATATAGGTTCTTGTGCATGTGCAACGGGTCTTGAAAGTCAAAACAGGAGCTCTTTTCTCTCTCACTGCTCCTGAAGTGCCTGAGACAGTCACTAGTCCTGCCTTTAATTCTGTGACTTCTTGACATCACATTACGTCACCATGTCATATATCTGTATGCTTTATGCAGAATAATTACATTATTTAGCATAGCTCCAATATGGTTAGTGGGGCTGGTTTAGGCAGGCATGAGTTGAACAATCAGAGCAGAGTGGGTATTTGGGAGGTGGGCCTTTAAGAGACAGTAGCTAGAACAATGCGTTTGAGACAGAGGATGAACAGCAGCACTGGACAATATGAGAAGATGTATGTGTTTTTTGAGCATTAAAGCACGTAAACCTAGTGACCCAAAATAAAAGTATCGACCAGAAAATTAGCACAAGAAGGCTGCTTTAAAGCTCCATGTGTCTGAAGCATTTCTGTTTTTTTTTTTTTTTAAGAAATCAAACATCTTGATAGTTAACATCCGCAATGATAAAGGCCCTCAAAAAGCCCTCAGTTGGCTTATGACACATGCTATCTCCCCAACAGAAAAAGACAGAAAGACAAAGTTAGCAACAAGCTGGTGAACAGAGTGGAACATTCAGCAGTTAAATAGCCAGATCTTTCCCTCAGGAGTTGATGGAAATCAAAACAGAGCTGAAACAGAGTGAATAGGGACGCAAATTTCTTTGGTGGACATAAACATAGCACATCTGTTGGAAACGTAGACAGGCAACTGTTTGCTTACACGTTCACCATATCAGCCGTATTCAGTGAAATTATGTCTGCGCCTATGTGTTTGTGTTGTGTATGTGTTTTTTGTTAAATTGATGGAATTCTGGCAGATGGTAAAACCATTTTAAGACAAACTTTTGATTTTGGCTCTAGCCAACAACAACTTATTTTTCCACTTTGGCCACTTGGGGCAGCATTACCTAGTTGTGAACCTAATATTGATATGCTGTTATGATGACTTAAGGAGTTGCTCCAACAAAAAACAAAAAAAAGAGACGTAAGCAGTGTGAGACAATGGCAATCATTGCTGATCATTACGAATGAACATTTATCCACGTGACTCAGGGAGAATTGTTAACCAACACGGTATTGTTTTGAATGGGCTCTGTGGAACGTGGTCATTCATTTATGTTAGTTGCTACAAACTGTTACTTTGAGAACCTTTAAAGTTGAATTCACATTGCTAATAACTAATCTCAACAAAATACATCATAATTATATAATAATAGACTATTATTTATTTGGCGTGGTCTTTGTGTTCACCTAGCCATTGTAAGTCTAATACATACTCTGTTTTAATTCTGTTTTTAGTCTCTTCCAACTCCTGATGGAAATCAGGCTCTTTAGCTGCTAGCTGCTCCTTGATGATGATCAAGTCCAGTTGTTGTGGAAGAGGTACTTGTTCACCCTTAGAATCCAGTGTTCCATTCCCCTGACCAGACACCAGGCCAGTAAAATATGACAGATCATATGTAACTGGTCTTAAAACCTGCAAGGCCTCCGTGGACTTGTCACCTTTCTAACGTCTCCTCCTGAGAATCAGGCCCAGACAGGAAACCTGAGCTTTGTTTTCCTCTGAGGTTTGGGTGTGCTTACCTGTACAGGACCTCATTGCACGTTATCTTAAACGTGCAGTCACCTTTGTTTTTATGTATGCTTTGCTTCAGTTAGGAAACTATTCTGCTCACATTCATCAAGCACATATCTTTATGAGCTTCATGAGGAATTACTAAGATAAGACACGCTCATATTGTAAACATGCATGACTCTGGAGTTTGCACCCAAAACTCCACGCTTCTTTGTATTACCAGCATAAAAAAATAGTCACTTTAGAGGTTCACAGTAAGGTCACTAGAATGGTACAGCCTTATAAACTGTGGAAACTCGAATGGAAACTTAATGATGACTCGGGGGCTTAGTCATTCACTCTGGCAACATTAGCCTATGATTGGACTGGTTAGTTATCTGCCGTGTTGCTTTAAAACAACAAGTTTTAACAAGTAACAAGACATCATTTCTAAAGGGAAAAAACACTTCTCTCGTCTGTGCCAAATTTCATGCTTTGGAAGTCGAGGCAGCCCTGACTACCTGTTGTCTGTGAACATTATGCAGATCCTTTGTAGGTCTGCGTGACATGTTAAAGCCAGATTGCATGTCAGCTCTCAGGGTAATGATACTGCAGGGAAAACAATAGTGACAACAACATTACTGTACCTCTGGGTGTGGTGACCTTTCATCTCACTGCAGCCTCTGATGTTCAGACAAAGTCTGGCAGAGGTAAAAAGGGAGACAGAGATCAAAACCCTCTGAAGATCTATAATACAATTCTACTCTTTTTTTCAGGTTGAAAGAGATTCCCTTGTAGTTTGTATAGGCCTCTGTCCTTGAAACCTGCAGCTAGTACTGGTGGGATGGGTCGACTGCTTGTTATTGTTTAAAAGAGCAATTATATAAATCTTTTAAGGAGAGCAGGAAGCTATGTCACTCTCAGTATTTAACCTCCTCTCTGGATTTTTCAGCCCAGTATCTTTAGGAACAACATCCATAATGAATGAATTCTGGAAGTCACAATTTATGTCCAATTTCTCTTTCTGGAAAGTCATGTGTCAATCATGTAGCAATGTGAAAAAAGTTGGGGTGAGGAGGCAGATGTGTATATAGTGTGTCTGACCCTCTAGCAAGCCAAAGTTTGACATTTTAGGAAACACTTAAATGACAAGATCAATACCACTCTTCTTTCTCTACTATTGATTTAAGACTACAACCAGCAGTCTATCATTTTAGCTCAACATAAAGCAAATGACCCAGGAATACATTTGTTCATAATTTGTCTGAGTCAGCAGAGCCAGGCTATCTGTTTCCACCATTTGTAGTCTTTATGCAAAGCTAACTGGCTGCTGGCTAGGGTGCACTCAGACTGCATCACACCAATGCTTGCTAACAGGAACATCATCCGAGATCTCTGTCCAGAAGATACTGCTCAGAAACCTCAAGTTCCCAGGCCTCTGGTCGAGGACCAGAGCTTGGAAGAGGGAGGAAGAGCACAAGGCCACCCGCAGGAGCGAGAGGGGGATTTTTTATATGTGTATTAAGAAAATCCACACATTCTCTTGTCAGTTAAGGCAGAAAAACGACTTGTTTCGGTTTAGGCAGAACAACTACTGTTGACTCGCAACAGTAGTCAGCACTTTGTTTAATTGATGACTCAAGTTAATCTGCTAATAGCAGGATTCTTATTAACCCTAAGTGTTGACTGAGGACAATTTAGGTGCTTTTTAAACCTTCAGATACACAAGTTGCCTCCAACTGGTCTCAGTCAATATCACATGGTGTTGATATTTAATTGGATGTGATAGTTTCAATGTAGGGAGTCAGTGCAGCTCTGCACCTGGTGAATATAAAAAGTAAAACAAGCACATGTGGGATCTAGGCACATATTTCTCAGAATAAGAAAAATAAAGGCTATTTCTTCCTTCTGCTCCATGAGATGTGCATTCTGCTTTCCCATGGCTGCCTCATGTTGCTTGTTGCTGTCCCTCCTCTGTCATTGTTTAGACAGCTTGAGGCCTCCTCAAGAAGGGAAAGTTGATATTTATGTTGAGCCTTTTGGACTGACCATAAGCAGGAGGAGCATTTTCCCGGACCCAGGCAGCCTGCCACTGATACAAACTTTTATGCATAGCACTTTGAGAAAGAAAATGGACAGATTTGGTTCTGTTATTTAACAGGCGATGATTTTTTTGGTGTATTTCACAAGTGCAGGCAGGCTGCATCACCAAATGCTCCACTAACACACACTTTCCACAGAACTCCTCCTATGCTCCTCTTTTTCCGATTGATCTGAAACGATGTTCCATCTTCATTTAGCCTTTGTGCGTGTTACAGCGATAGCTAACTGCAGGAGCGGATCCCTGCTGCTGCCTGATTGGCAGAGAGTGTGGTTCAGCATGAGGTCAGAGGTGTCTGTCAGTGTCATCCTCCGCACAGAAAAACACAGCTGGCCAGACAAGTGATGTCAGTCTGAGGATAATAATTAAATAACTGATGCCGGCCAGGCTGATTGACATAGAGCTAATATGGTGCAAGGACACTAAGGATGATCATGAAGAAATGTACAGTAACACAGTGCATTGGTTGCAATCACAAATGAACATGGTAGATAATCAGTTTAGTCATTGTAATTTAGTCGCTCTAGCTTCAGTCTCTTAAAAGATTATTTACAGATGAATAACTTTTTATCATAATCGTATCTGTCATTAAATTGTACTCATCAGTGTTACTGCTTAAATCTGGGAACGCATGTGAGAGGTTGTAAATGAGGCAACAATTTACAAAATTATATAAACCACTATAATGAAAGGTAAAATCAAAAGTGAGAGCACCCGAAATGCTGATAATTTTACTGCTGACCTTTGATCATACGGAGGCCTATAGGGAACTACACTGCTCAAAAAATTTAAGGGAACACTTAAATCCTCACAATATAACTCCAAGTCAGTTACACTTCAGGGATGCCAATCTGTCTATTTCGGAGGCACAAGTGATTGTGAATCAGTTTCACCTGCTTTGGTGCAAATTAACGTGACAGCAGGTGCAATTTGGAGGTAAAAGCAAGACAACCGCCAAAAAGGGAATGGTTTTCCATGTGGTGGCCACAGACAACTGCTCTCTCCCGATCCATCCTGACTGATTCTTCTCTAGTTTTGTGTTCTGCTAGTATCCTTGTCACTACTGGTAGCATGAGGCGGTACAGGTAGTCCAGCTCCTCCAGGATGGCACATCCATGGGTGCAGTTGCAAGAAGGTTTGCTGTGTCTCCCAGCACAGTTTAAAGAGCAGGAGATACCAGGAGACCGGCTGTTACATGAGGAGATCTGGACAGGGCCATAGAAGGGCATCAGCCCAGCAGCAGGAGGGGTATATGCTCCTTTTCCGCGAGGAGGAGCAGGAGGAGCAGGAGGAGCACTGCCAGAGCCCTAACAAATGTCCAGCAGGATACTGGTGTTCGTGTCTGACCAAACTGTCAAAAACAGACTCCATGAGGGCCCTCTCGTCGAAACCTCTTCTCACAGCCCACCACTGTGCAGCTCGACTGGCATTCACGAGAGAACACCAGAATTGGCAGGTCAACCATTGGCTCCCCGTTCTCTTTACAGAGAGCAGGTTCACACTGAGCACATGTGACAAGCATGTAAGAGTCTGGAGACACCATGGTGAACGTTATGCAGCCTGTAACAGCATCCAGCATGAACGGTTTGGCAGTGGGTCAGTGATGGTCTGGGGAGGCATATCACTGGAGGGGTTGCACAGACATCCGTGTCATAGCCAATAGTACCCTGACTGCTGCTAGGTACCAGCAGGGGTGGACTGGCATCTCGCACAGCAGGATGAATCCGTTTCAAATAATGATGTATAGGCTGAGGCTATCCAGCATTTATTTAATTTTGTTGTTTTCTTCCCGAAGGTTACGAACGAAGGCATGTCATTAGAGGCTCAGGCTTCCAAATACAAAAAAATCGACCATCTGTTGTAAATTTGTAATTGTAAGAATAGCAACCAACAAGTACTACAGTGCTGAAGCTAGTGGGCTGTGCTACATCCTCTAGAGTCTGTAAGTCTATTGAGAGAATGCCGATGTGAGCAAAGCTGTCATCAAAGCAAAAGATGGCCCATGTGAAGAATGTAGAATATAAAACATATTCTGGTTTGTTTAACACATTTTTGTTTACTACATAATTCCATATGTGTTCTTTCTTAATTCTGAATATCTTCAGTATAAATGTATAGTATATAAATATAGAAAATGATAAAAGTAAAGAAATAGTATGAATTAAAAGGTGTGTTCAAACTTTTGACTGGTACTGTGTGTGTCAAACTGTAACGGTCGTCTTTGAACAGAGGTGGCCTACAACATGACTTATCACCCACCTACAATGCTGTACTGAGTTCTCTCCCCAGACAGCTTAACAACCATTCACACCTGGACTCACCTGGCCCTAGCAACCTACGAAAGTCAGTTGGGTCAATGACCCACAAATGGCCCTAACGACTCTGAAAGTCAGAGCTCACATGTGTCCTTAATGACTCTGTAAGGACACTCCAACACAGAGTTTACAAGCCTGCAGCTCCCCTTCAGTTCGTTGAAAAAGCCTCTTGGATGAGAGGTGAAACATCTTCAAGAAACTGAAACGCGTCCAGTTGCCTACGATACAGGACGTAGAATTACATCAGTAAAGATTTTCAACTTGAATAATTCATTCATTAAGATCTGATGTGTGATGGAAGTGTAGATTCTTCAATAATGTTATAATTTTCATTTGAGTTTCTGAGTTATTTTAGCAAAAACTGAAATGATAAAAAATAAATGCAAACATCCAATTGTCATTTTCATATACCTAATTAAAAAAATTAAAAAAACATTAAAATTAAAGCTGTTTGACGTTTACATTTTAAAATTTTAAAATGAAAATTAAATGGCATTTGAAATAATAATAATACTGCTACAACAATGTCAAATAATCAAAGTTGTCCTTAAAATACACATGCAGCCAAAGAAGGCCACGGAAGAATTAAAATCCAGTGTGCAGATACAGTATATAAAACAAAACTGAACACCTTCCATTGTGCACCTCTCTTAAAAGAAAAAAATAAGATCAAATCCAGCTATTTAAAAACTCGTCCTTAATTTCTGGTCCACATGATAGGCGGTCGCAACAGAGACACAATGGCTGTCACTCCCCATGGAATATGTAGCGCTCCTCTGGAATGCTTAGCAGGTTCCTGGAGGCCATTCCCCATTCAGCAAACAATCACTGCCAGGTAATAAAAGAAGCATTTGTGTGATATGTCAGCAGTGTGCGCGAGGCTTAAAAGCAGAGAGATGGTGTGGCAAGATTGCTTTCACTTTTCTGCCAGAGGGGAAAGCTATACTATTATTACCAGCAGCCACTGACACAACTACAGTACTTCTTTGAAATAAAATGTGGCAAAGGCACTGTCAGACGATACTTGTGCGATCACAACCACCATAAATTGTAGTTCCTGAGCTCCAATGATTCTCTGGTTACAACGGCAGGTACAGCAAAGGCTTGTTCCCAGTCAAAATCCTTTATGCGCACAGGAAATGCCATACAGAAAAATATGGGTGACTACATCCATGAACATGAATTCTCTTGTATTACTATCACCAATCTATGAATGAAGTCGATGAAAATATAAAATGTACACCGAAATCAATGAAACAAAGATACCATGCGATACAAACATTGTTAAACTATTGGCTCAAAAACCATATAGATTTCCATTCTATATGGAGTTTGACCAAATTAAGTGTAAGTGTAAAAGAGAAATTTAGGGTTCAGTTCCACTCATAACCACTGTTGGGGCAAACGATACAGTTATATATTTCTTTTAGTGGTAACAGAGAAAAATAACCTGTTACAATCTGCGTTACCGACCGATGTGAAGCACTTATTGTTGTTTTCCATCCGCACCACGCATGACCATATTAATTAGGCTATGTGTGTGTTTAATATAGCAGGGGCCTATAAGTTCTTAGTTAAGTCTCTGTGTGGACAGTATCATTAAGGGCAGATTTATTCAGAATAAGAATCCTGTGATTGAATTTTTTGAGTTACCTTCTATGGCACATAGAGCAGCTGGGTTCTATAAACTCTTGAGAATGATTTGGCAGAAAGACTTAGAATGTGAATTGAGTGAGGAGGACTGGTCAAAAATCTTGTCAAATACGGGGAGGTATATAAAAGAAGCTAGGGGGAAATTTACTCAATATAAAATAATACATAGGTTTTAT
>OMLP01023073.1:13828-28150 GCA_900302685.1 Spondyliosoma cantharus | reverse complement strand
GGGGGGGGGGGGGGTTGATAGGGACAGGGCAAGAACGGCCTGTTCTGTAGATGTCAGCAGCATTAAGGCATCTCCATATTGGCCATACATTGGCACTGCAGTGAGAGTGCTGGGTACACCATGCTGCGATTGCATAACCGCTCCTGATCACACACCCCTCCCACATGCTAGAGCAGCTCCATCTCACCCTCCGAATGTTTTGGCCACCTCGCCTCTATCTCACGGGTCACTGCTCACGCAGCATCAACAACGCCGTCCACCTTAACCCTGAGCCGAGACAGCCTCCTTAAAAGAAAAATCAATCGCCTTAATCAATCAGGGGGTTGTTCTTATTGAAGAGCCAGACATTTTGCTGAACCGTTCCGTCATAAATCTTCGATGAGATGTCTGTCAGGCAGAGCGTTGATGGTTATTGCTTTTTATTTTTCTTGCCCGTGTGTGCAGCTCTGCCATGTTGCCGTGGGAGCTACACAAACGAGAACAAAGAGCACTTGGCTGTAATGAATTGCGAGGCAAAATGGCCGATGTCTGCCATGAATGACAGCAGGCTGAATTATTAAAAACAACACCCCCCCCCACACACACACATACTTGCTAAGCACTTTTTGCACATGCAAAAACACAAACATGAGACTGCCATCATACAGCTTTGTGTGGACTACTTGCATGTAATCCCAGCTTGATGGACACACTCTATAAATAAGAATTAGCCCTAAGCATCATATCTGGATGTGATACCTGGGGTAAATATTTCAATCATCTATTAAAATCTTTAAATTGCATTTGCCTGACATCAACCTGCCTGTGTTATATGCAAATTAACTTATCACAAACCAGAGCTCATTGAGAAAGGCAAGACTTTTAATTATTATACAAAAAGGAGATCATGGTTTTATGGACATAAAAAATAGCTGTCAACTGTATTTGTACTGCACAGCACTCAAACTGTAAACTAAGCCCCAGGAGTAAATCCTCCTGTATGGAAATCATTCACAATACTTTACTGAATCCCCTGCAAATGCCCTGATTTCGAGCGAGAAGCTGCTGCCAACAAATATACAGTAAATCTGAGGATTTGTCCTCAGATCACGCTAAGGTCATAACTCGTTACGTAACCCAAATAACAACATAATATCCCACACAGTTCCGAGGAGAGATGCGGCGATGTTTTTTTTTTACCAGCCGAGGTATGAATGTGGATACACATCTCAACATAGCTGGCATACCTGACATACTGCTGGTATGTGGCGGGTTGGGGCACAAATACCCGGACCGCCTGTTCTGACCAGACGAACAGACTACACATGTAGCTGAATAAGATGGACAGGACGGACCGATGGATGGAGAGATCAATACTTAGATATCCATTGAGAGAAAAGAAAAAGAGAGAGGGGAGGGAGGGAAGGAGGGAGGGGTCTCCATGAGTCATTCAGAACATTGTGCCCTTCGCCTGCTGGCCGATGTGCACAGGTGGAATCTATCCAGTTTGATCGTGATGACCCGAGCTGTGTGTGTGTGTGTGTGTGTGTGTGTGTGTATATCTGTGTGTGTGTCTGTGTCTGTGTGTCAGTGTGAGAGCATGGTGGGAGTGTGAGAGGATAGGAATGTTCTAGGCGTGTGGATCTGTGTGTGTTTTCGTCTCTCTTGAGGTGTGTTTGTGTCAGTTTAATCAGTTGGAGATAAATCCAGCATGATACACACATTTAAAAATGTCCCTTTTAGCGGCTCTATCTGTGCGTTATCTGTTTGTTTGTGCGTCTGCTGGAATGTAAAGAGTGGTGCCACGTACATGATGGGGAGTCGTCCGAGGGTGAGAATGTTCTAGGATGTGTGTGTGCGACTTTACACTGTGTGTGCAGCTCTTTGTGTGTTTAATGGAATGAGGAATTTGCTGCTGAGACAGACTCCTCTGACAACTCTGTGGTCAGCTCTCCTCTTCCTCCTCTGTGCTTGTGACGACGAGGTCAAATGCCTGCCATGATTTCATTAGTGTAATAATTCCTCTGCAGGGAGAGGATCCATAGCTATGCACACACACGCACACACACTCAATGTCAAGACTGTGGGAGAGCTGCAGCACTGTGTTAATATGGTGGCTGGGTCGGAGATGAGCTCCTTACATAACAGGAGAGGGCTCCGTCGATTAGGAGGAGGCTGCGCCAAAGCTGGCCCATCAGCAGACAGCCTGCGTCAGTTATCAGCCCTTTTCATAGCACTGTCACCAAATTAGAGGGTAATTTTAGCTGCTTCATCTCCCCCAGGCTCAAAGGCTCCTCATGCAGCCTGGACACTTTATCAAGTCAACCCCTGCCACCAGCAGGCAGACATGTGTTTATATCCACAAAATGTGTCCAGACATACGTGATTGTTTTGAACTATTTGCAATTTTAAACTATCAGCTCTTATTTTGGCTTGGTAATTTCTTAATTGTTAGTACTGTGGCTTTTACAATATTTGTGTCCCTCTAGTAGAGGCATTGATGTAAAAGAGCTTAATGCTCAGTCACATATCCCCTGAATAAACAATGGTGATGATTTTTAAAACAATAGTTCAACTGATACTGGACTTTGTGGGCCAAAACCAATATCACTATTTTACACAAAGTGATTTTAAGAATTAAAGGAAACAAAATTAGCAAGTAAAGTAGACTAATAAGTTTTTTGTTTGTTTGTTTGTTTTACTTTTTAGCTCATACAAGTTTAGTTAAGTACTACTTTACTTGCTTATTCTGAGGTAATTTAGCTAACTAAAGCCAACTTTAAAATTTACAGCATACAGTTTGTTTTGTTTTGTTTTGTTTTACATGAACATAAATAGGCTACAAATCCTGTACACTTTTTTGTTTTCTGCAGTTAATGTAGCAGAGACACTGTTTCTATTCTAAATTACCTCAAACATATCTTTATAGCATTTCTGTCGGACAATTTATTGTTATTTATTGGCCCATATATAGAACATACAACATGTCTGCAATTAGCTAATATATCAGATTTATCAGGCTAGCTCTAATTCTATTTTTTGCTATAATTTTAATTAAATTCAACATTCAGGCCTAAAGTAACACTCTTGCACTTACATAACCAATAACAGCGCTAGGAAACATCGTTATAATGTAGTATACTCATATCATGGGGGTGATGATGATAATTAATCATTTATGACAAATTATCAAATTTTGATACTTTGATGAAAACAAAAGTGTTTTTCGACACATTTTTAAACCAAAGAAGCTAAAAAACATCATCAAACAGTTATTCTTAATATCATGACTAATTGTCGGCGGCTCATTCATTGTTTGTTTCATGAAATGTGACTTTGGTCTTCATAGTATTTTGATTTAGGTTAAAGGTTGTCTTCTATAGGCTCGGTTATTGTTATATTTTTATTCCTTCTCATTGTCAATGCTTGCACCTTTAAGGCCATCATACAAACATTCATGATGATTGTTTCTCAAAAAATCCTTGCACAAATATCCTCTAAAAGCACCAAGCCTAAATATATTGCTATCCTTACCAGACGGTTATGAATACATACTGCGTTTGCAAGAGGATGAGAAAGTCTATTTTAGGAGAGGTGTTGCAGCGATGCGGTGCCGGAGGATCACATGTGGTGGGACTGAGTGATTCTGGTAAACAGCTCTGTGGGTTTGTGAGGTGTGCAGTGCAGATATGTCCACACTGAGTGAGGATAAAGGGGAGAAACAAATGTCTGCCTGCCCGCCCAATATGGCTCGCCGCATCACGTGAAAGCACTGGGCTCAAGCACTTCCGTCTGTTAGGTACATCTCTCTCATTCGGTGTGAATCTTCAGCAGGGGATGGGGGCAGGAAACCACTGAGTGGTACATATATAAACAAACCATAAATAGAAGCCAGAACCAGCACTGCATGTGCTCTCTCCCCTCTCTTTTTCTCTCTTTTTTTCTCCTCACCATGTAGGTCACCTCCTCTGCTCAGTTTTTTTTTTTTCCTGTAATGAATCATCAGTGTTGACAGCCGTGCAAAGAATGAGAGATGTGTCATCCTCCCTCCTCTGCTGTTTGGCAGCCTTTGTTATGGTCAAACTAAAGATTTTTCGTCCATGCACTTGTTCTTTTTTTCAAAAACCCACACACAGTATGACACAAACCCTCAATGGGCACTGTAAACTGTTCCTACGCATGTTCGCGTCTAACTGACGCAACTCACAAGATGATGCTGATAGGAAACAGGAAGTATACATAGCCACAACGTGTGTCACAATCAGCTGCTCGGAGCAGACAGTGTGGCAGGTTATAGTTACTGCTTACAGCACAGTTAATAACTTATATAACACACTACGATTTCTTAATGGAGACTACGATTTTTTGTTTGTCTCCTTTCTTTCAGTGTTGTATAGGTTCTTGTGCATGTAAAAGATCTTGCCAATTAACAAAGGTCTGTACCAAAAGAAACCCCTCTCTCGCACAGAAAACACTGCTCCTGAATCGCCTCATCAGTAGTCCCGCCTTTAATTCTGTGACTTTGTGACATCACACCACGTCACCATGTCACATGATTGCATAATATGTACCCATGGCTAGTTTGGCACGTAAGAATTGATTTGGCACAGCTGCTCTGTTGTTGGGGTGCTGGCTCAGGTGTGTGTGAGCTGACCAATTAGAGCAGAGTGGGTATTCAGGACTAGGGGGCTTAAAGAGATAGGAGCTAAAAAAAGAGCGTTTCAGACAGAGGAGGAAAACAGTGCTGCAGCTCTGGACAGTATGAGAAAACTGATGTGAGCATTATAGCTTGTAATTTTTTTAGTAGTTACCCAAAATAAATATATAATACGTATGTCTCCTTTAAAATGGTGAAGCTTATCTTAGTTTTAATATATAGGGGAGAAAAGGGGGGTGTCTGTGTTATCTTGGGGTGTGTAGGAGGGCAAGGCAAACATTTTGATGCATAACATGTATATGTGTGTATGCCAGAACAAATGATATCACTAATAATCTTCACCACACCAAATAAAATAAATCTAATTCATGACAAATAACATGATATATTAACAAATGTATTAAGGATTATCACAAAACACATCTTTTATCAGGAAGGACATTTTCAGTTTCATGTCACATTGTCGGAAAATGTGTCAGTTAAATTGTATGTTCTTAAGCCATAGTTAAAAGTGGTGGTTCAGTGGACTGCATCTTATTGAGAGGTTAAACTTGTCTGATTAATACTCACCACAAACTTCAGACATGCAGGTTCTGTGTTTGAACCTATTACGCCAAGGTACACCTCATATCCACATAATCTTCCGACTTAGTAGCACGCTGATTTTGTTTAGTTAAAGGCGAGGCGGGCGCTTTGTGCTGTTCCCTGGAGCATGTGACAACATGATAATTATCTCTCAGCTCTTTAAAGAGACACACCTGGGCCGAGGCCAAGATGCAAAAGGAAATGGGACAAAAGGTTTTTTTTCTCTGAGTGAGCAGCCTCTGTCATCACAAATAGCCTGATCTTCATACAGCTACAGTACAATCAGTCAGAGCAGCCAATATGCTTTCAAGGAAATTAAATGAATATGTCACAAAGCATGTTTCTTGTGAACTTGTGTTGTTCCTGTTCTCTTTCTCTCCATATTAAATCTACTTAAAATTCACGATAACACAGTGTGTTTATAGGAGCAAAAATGCATGTGTTTGAAACATCTTTTTACTGTTTTCACAGGTAGATGGACCAAAGGAATCGAGTCTGAGACACTGAAAAAGGAAACAAGCACAGAGGCATCCTTCAGACTGTTATCACATCTACTGCTCAGCTGGGAGGAGTGCCTGAAAGTCCAAAAAACACCTTCGCTCCCACCTCTGGAGGAGGAATTCAGGAGGCTTGGAGCTTGAAGGAAACCTCCCCTAAGAAAGACCTCCTCCCTTTTTCTTACCAACGAGCCACCTAAAGGGTCACACAGGGTCACCTGACCAGCTAGACCAAGAGCAGAGGGACAGACTGGAGCTTTTTCTATGTTTCTCACACAGTCAAGCACGACTGCAGCCACAAACAGGAAGTTAAGCGGTTGTTTTAGCAAGAAACACATGTAAGGGCTAGTTCGAGAAGGCAAGAGTTTCCTTGGCAGGCCACAGGATATAGTTCAAGACAATAACTTCTTGGACCTTTATGAACTGCCTGAACTCAACCCCCCAACGTCTAAAACCACCAATCTGCACTGTATGTATATAATGTTAGAGTCTGTGTGCATATGAGATTATTTATTGGTGAGAACATATCCTTGTGCTAAACTACTATCTGTCCTTGTGTGTGTAAATATTCTGCAAACAGCCATCAGAGACAGCACAGGAACATCAGCATAATAAGTTAGTGAAAACAACAAAAAAACCTACCTTTAAGTAGTCAACACTGGTCAGATAGTGTAAGCTGGACTGTTAAATAATTTGTACATATCAGCAGTGACAAAATAAGAGCTGCAGATTGTGGTGCTCTGGCTGAGCTCTCCTATCTGTCTTCCCCTCATAAAGACTCAGGCTGACAATAGCGTTTACCACAAGGGGGGATCTCTTTGAGGGAAACATGGAGGCAACCATCCGTCCCCATGTTCCCTCAAATGGCTGACTTCAGTGCAAGAGCCCAATTATTTTCCCCTTGCCCAGAATCAGGCAGGTGCGTCCAGCGCTGATAAGAGCCACAGCCCCTATCTCTTCCGCCTCTAAAAACGTGCGAATGTCCTGCCTCAGGCGTCAGCCGGTCACCATCCCCATGGACACGGTTAAAATCATCCAGTCGGAGAAGTTCCCCAGAGAGTGCCCTGTGCCCGTCACCCAGCCACGCTATGCCCCGCCGCCCAGAGTGGCGTGGGATGGTGGAGGCGAAGGCGAAATCATAGTCAACCAGGCCTGCAGCGATATCACCCTGGACATGACAGGCTCCCCCCGGCCCATGGTGTCCCCTGCGGCCCCCGTCTTGCGCAGGGAGCAGAGCTTCCTGGCGCAGCGCAAAACCAGTGCCAATGAAATCTGCTACCACCAGTTCCACTACAAGATGGAGGACGTCATCGTCAACCAGTACGTGCTGCGCTCCTCCTCCACCTCCTCCTCGACTTCCTCCTCCTCCTCGGGACCCGTCATGCCCTGCGAGCCCCTGGACTGCCCCACCTGCGGTCACACCTACAACTTTGCCGGCAAGCGTCCGCGCATCCTCTCCTGCCTGCACTCGGTGTGTGAGGAGTGCCTGCAGATCCTCTACGAGTCCTGTCCCAAGTACAAGTTCATCTCCTGCCCCACGTGCCGGCGTGAGACGGTGCTGTTCACTGACTATGGCCTGGCTGCTCTGGCCATCAACACCAGCATCCTGAGCCGCTTGCCCTCTGACCCCAATGGGCCTGTGCAGTGGGGCGGGGACGCCGACCGCAGCTGCTACCAGACTGTGCGCCAATACTGCCAGTCAGCCTGCACCTGCCAGATCGCCAACCCCTTGTCCTCCTGTGGCATCATGTAGACAAGGGGGGACACTGCAGGCATGACTCGACGCTGCCCCCCCCGCCAAACCACCACCACCGCCGCCACCACTCTTTTCGTCTATAAGCTACACCCTCTCTGCCATCCCCCCTCCCCCCCTCTCTCACAGACATACAGTAACTAAATCCCTCCACAGATGTTATCTCTATATATTTAATAGCACAGATGGATGCTATGTGGGACTAACGGATGCCGATGGTTCGCAAAATAGTAAATAAATGTATTTTATGTATGGACTGGAATCCTATTCACCCTCTCTCGTTTGGTTGGACGTGTTTGTCATTGACATCTCTTTACATGGGAATGCCAGGGGAGGTCTATCCCCCCAACCTAGGTGAATAAAGATTAAATAAATGATAAAAGTAACTCTGTGTGGCCTGCACTTGTTATCTGTCAAGCTGCAGAAGGGAGACAGAAGTCTGGCTTTCCTTTTATTACTTAGTGCACTATGAAACTGGAGCCCTTAGATTTTTTTGTCTTTAATATTGATGCATTCTTTCAGAGCATAGTCAAAGGTAGGGGAGGTGATTCTGGAGAAAGTAGTCTCATTCCCAGGTCGTCAAACAGTAAAACCTTGGGCTGGTCATCAGCCCGGAATTCTTACCCAAAGGGTCAGCATTTGATGGTTGAAATACACCAAATGCACAGCCTATGTTTTGCAATTTAGGAGGAAGAACTAGAAATGGCTATGATGCTTTAAAAATAAGGTAATTTTCAGGTCAAGGATGCTTTTCATGGTATTTGCTCACTTAAAGTATTTTTAGGCCTTAAAAACCCTTGAGGATAACTTGAATTTCACACATTATAGTGTCTTTACAGGTGTAAAGTACATGTTGGAGTACATTTGTGAAAAAGTAGTATAAAGCCTTTTGTGGAACTGTCTCTAGTGATGTCGTTCAGTGACTAGGTTGCATTGTGGGTCATGTAGGCAGCGTGTTTTGAAAATGAAGTAGAATGTCTGGAATGAAAGTGATTTCTCTGGTTATTGTCGATAATGAGTCTAACGGTGATATCGGTGATATGAGTGGACCACTTTCCCAAACTGGCCAGATTACCCACAATGCAATTTAGCCTGAGTAACATCATCGGAGGTAATCGCACACAGCTTCTTCTGGAGCCACAAAAGGCTTTATGGTACTTTTTTCACGTATGCAGTAGAACATGTGAGAATCTATGGAGTTACCCGTTTAGTCATGCAGACAACCCATTAAAAAGCCCCTCAATGTAACCCATTAATATAGTCCTTAACTTATTACAAATCTGAAACAATTAGTTGATCACATATTTAACTAGAGGGTGCAGTCACGTGCACATTCAGTATTTGGGTATTTGATGGATCTGAAGCATGTTTCTCTCATAATGCAGCAATATAGACCAAGACAAAATGAATCAGAATAGAGAGTTATATTTACATCATGTTTCTTGACATTTACAGAAAAATAAACTGTAAGTCCCAGTAATCTTTACAGATTTGCAAAAAATATACAAGGTTGATGCTGTGCAGTGCTGTGAGAAATTTGATTCCCCATCACAGTTTTATAGAAAATCATATTGTTTATCGGTATAAATAATGAAGGCACAGGTAGCAGACAATAAATAAACATGGCAGACTGCTCCCTCACAGGAGCTGAGCAGGCAGTCAGTTTGAAAGCAGCGACAGTGCTCGGGCTTAAAGGAAGTCTTTCTCCTCTTCAGAGCTGAAACCAGAAACATCCGTCATCATTTACACAGGCAGAGTTTTCCTCCTGTTCCTCCTGAACAGCTGGCTCAGCCGTCTCCGGGCCGAGTTTTTCTCAGATGGCTGCATCTGTTGGCTGTGTGGATAAAAAATTCATGAAACAGGGCTGAAATAAGCCATTGTGGAAAATCTGTGAGCAGTATGTAAGCTAAGGTTCATGAAAAAGCAGGGGACAAAATGTTCAAGAGGAGCAGAAGCACAGAGTGAATATGAACTCCAAGCAAAGCCTCTGCGTCTACTGTGCATTACCTCCGGACCACTGCGTCGCTGTGGCCGGCTGCCATGTTGGAGCAGGACACACATTTCCTCAGAGCATCATGCATCATGTGAGATTAATGATTCTGCCGCCTTAGAGGTTACAGTTATAAATACAATATCTCACCTCTTTAAATCTTTTGTGGCAGACTCATCTCTTCTGAGAGACCCAATTTTGTAAAGCCAGTTCTTGTAGGTTTTGTGATTCTCTTCTTTTTTAGACTCCTGAAAAGACACAATCAAATATTTGTGGATCAAAATAGATAGAAGTCTATGAGGACAAAAATAGAACATCTATCTTGTTACAAAATGAGGGCTGTTGTTTTGATTATGCATTTGAGTGTATCCCACCTGCTTCTCGTGGTCCTCCTCTATCTTCTCCAGCAGGTCATTCGTACTCAGCTGCTGCCCCCTGCAGTCCGCATTCAGCCGTCCTGCACCAAGCACACACAACAATACAGCCACGGTGAACACAAGAGCATCACACTGGCAATCAATTTACACACAGGAAGAAATTTAATAAACAAAATATATCAACACAAAAGGTGAAAATGGAAATAGGTTGATTGGGACTCACTTAAATGTGATGTTGCAAGACTCGTGTCCGAGGTTGATCTCTGCCGAAAGTGTCCGAGATGATGATTTTTCCTCTGCTGGGGTTCACTGGAAGTTTGCTGAGCTCTTTCAAGACTCTGACAAGAAGAGAGGTCCTCCTCAGCAGCTTTAGAGTCACTCTGGCAGGCCTGAACAAGAGCCAAGTGGCAACAAAAACAATATTGTAATGCTTTGATCTGTATTAACCCCTCAGGCTACAAGATGTTATCCTATCATTACCAGATTGACAAGCTCACGGCCCGTTTATAAAGCCTGCCAGCCTGATGTGGAATCTGTGACACCTTGATAATTGCCTTGCAGAGATGTTGTACATGAATGTCTTCACCTGGCTCGCCTCCATGTCTTGATGCTCCCGCGGGGCATTCACATCCATCTGTAACGCTTGGTTTTGCATCTGCTGTCTGGCAACTTCCTCTAACATTTGGCACACCTGCTCCAGGTAGTTGAGCCCAGGACTCAGTCCCTTCCCTTCCTCCTCGCCGAGGTCCTGCACAGATCATTGAGCAAGAAAATGTTACCTTGTAGAATGATAATATAATGTGGCTTTACGAGTTTAGTCAAGCTGGAATTCAAAGTTGCAAAGCATTCTAGTATAAACAAAAATTGGCAAACATTAAAGCGTGTAGCTCCACCCAGGCCCTTTAAATCAAGCCTCATCCGATAAGCTTGTATCGCTCTAAATTTTATATCACCCGTAAGTGTTTCTCTGTAATTTAAGCTCAGGATCTACATCAAACTCATAGACATCAGCAACCTATAAACCATTGATGTTTCTCATCAAGATCCATGCATTATTCTCTGAGAAATTGATGAAAATGTCAAAAATCTTACTATCTCATAATGTTGAACATGAGAAAAAAAATTCCTGGATCAGTCCTTTCAACCAGATCTGCACCAAAAGTCAATGGGCTCTATTCTGAACTGAGACCTATCCTCCATTCAAGTTTCATGGAAATCCTTTCAGCAGTTTTTCTGTTATTCTGCTTACAAACCAACCAACCAACAAAAGACCTCCATGACAGAGGCAACAAATCATAAGGGACATTTCCCAGTGGCAGTTTTTAGCCATGCATGGCTCTGTGGGGGGCAGTGTTGGTCAGTCTATCCACCACTTTGGTTCAGACTAAAGTAGCTCAACATTTGCCCAATGGATTGACGTGAAATCTTAAACACACAATCATGGTGCCCAGACAATGATGCTACTGACTTTGGTGATCCCCATCCATCCTCTAGTGTCACCAGCAGGCAGACATTTTTGGCTTTAATGTCTACATATTTCAACTTACTTACTTACTGTTTTACACCAGCAAAACTAATGACATCCCCATCAGTCTCAGCTGTGATTTACATTGAGTGCCAGTTAGCAGGCAGTAACACGCTAATATGCTAAACAAAGATGTCCAACATAGTAAAGCATGCTGATGTTACCATTTAGCTCCAAGCACTGCTTATCCAAAGTACAGCCTCAGAGAGCTTGGTGCAGCAGCTCAAGAATATTTTAATCTCATTGTGCTTCTAAGTTATTAGCTCACTATGAAACATTTTATCAGGGACATTTTCGTTTATCGTAACTTCATTCAGCACAAACTGTAAATGAAAAGAAAAGAATACAATAAAAGATCAGAAGTAAAATACTAATAATAATAAAATATAATGTCCAAATCATTAGTAGATAATTTATGGGAGTTTGATATTTGTAATATCAGGATATAGATGACAGCAAATGATAATATTAAATATGACTTGACCTTAGTATGAACTTTGATCAGAACAATGAAATACCAACAGGATGATGAAACTGTAATTACATTAAATTGATTGCAAAATAGCCAGTAGCTAAGTATGTAATTGAGTGATTATGCCAACTTTACATTGTGTGACCTCTCAGCATACTGTTGCATTTCTCAAAGCCTTTTTAATGATGGCTTTCAGACAAATGAACAGTGTGCACACACACCCACAGACTAAAACAACTTTAAGAAGTTAAGTGGATACAGCTGGTTCGCTTAATCCAGTTGTTTCAATACCTTCCTGTGCTGTCAGCAGGACCTGTTTGTCGCTCAATGACTCATCACAAATGTATTGAGGAACGTCTCCATTCTTGTTTTACATCTTTGCTCAAAATCTCACTTCAAATCAAAACACATTTCTTCCGCTCTGTGGCTAACAGCGTGTGTCTAAAGCCATGCAGACTGCTCAACTTCCCCCACATAACATGTCCATTCCTCTGATGCCTGTGGGCGTAAAGTCACCTGGGCAGACTGGTTTATGATCCCCTACACCGCAGACGGGCTCATGACGGGTTGCAAGCATGAAAGAGATCCTGTGTGAGTAATGACATGCCTGTCCTACTTCAGATTTGGGAGCGAACTCTGTGTGTTGCAACCTTCTAACTAAGGTAAGAAAGTAGAGGCCTTGTCACACCTCGGGGACTTTCTTCCAGGCTTTCCGTTTACAGTTACAAGCCTGTGTGAGCTGTGCAAGACCGTACATGTTACTCCGAAACTGAGGTCATACTGAAACTGCTTCCAAATAAGCACAAAGAGAAGTGAAACACATCATGGAAATGTTTGTATCGCTCCTGTTTTCCCTAAAAAGGCTAAATTCGTAAATATTTTAACATAGTTTGGTTTGTGACATAAACATATCTCACCTCTAATGTTTTCCGAACTGGCTGCCTGTCACAAATCATAGACGCTGGTCGTCTGCGTGTGAGCCTCAAGGGCTCTGCTGGGTTGAGCGTTGTCCATAGCCCAAAGCTCCCTGGCCTTTGACCTCTCACTAAGTCCGATGTGTGCCTTCTGGGTTGAAAAGATGCTCGAGGTCGTCGCCGGAGCACCGCCTCCACTGTGAGGGGCTCTGGATTGTCCTTTAGGTGTTTGGAGTCAGTCCTCTGCAAAGCTTGCTCCACTTTTTGGTGCAAGGCAGAAGAGGAAGGTGGAGGAGAGGACAGGACGGGAGACTGTGACGCCGAGGCTGGAGTCAGTCCTCCTCTCTCAGGTGTGAATGTGTCTATTTCTGCTCTGTCTGTCGAGACGGAGCAGGACGAAGCAAGGAAGGACGTGTCGGAGCTGGCTGTCTCCACTCCGGAGTCCACGGATTCTGAGCGCACATTGGTCCCCGTGTCAGAGGACGGTGTAGAAGGGTCTTCATCGTTATTTCCAAGCCACTCTGAGTCTGGACTCTGGCCTCCTTCAGTAACCCAAGCCTCCATGAGGTTTCCAAAGCTCCTGTAAAGATTCATCTCCAAACCGCTGCGCCTCACACCTTCCTCCGTGTCTGAACTCAGACTGGAAAATGCACACCAGTTAAAGACAGCCTACGCAGTCTTTGGCTGGAGTAGAATTCAAAACATCCCCCTTGATCCGCCTCTGTTCCTTCACCCCGCCCATCCCCAACATCTGTCCTGTCACCGTGTGGGAACTGCGTGTTCATACTTGCTCCCTCCTGTCACTCAATCCTGGGGAAAAAAAACAGTGACTCATCTGTGATGTTATTTGAATTGTTGGATTTGTCGTCACATCTGTAAAAAATCCAAGACATAACAGGAACAAGCCGTGACATGATCATATAGATTTTTACCCTGCATGTGTGTGCACAGACAATACAACTTCAGCCGAGGAGAGCCTTTAAGACACGGAGGTGCTGTAGAGGAATGCTGATAAAACAGATAAAACGAGGAAGTCTCAGACATTAATCTTTGTCACAGGTTGAGATGGAAGCTTTAACAGAGAGTGTGAGAGCACGAGAGTGAGTAACACAATACGTTTGAATTCCTCAGTGGATATACAGTGTTATGGTATGTGAGTGTGTGAGAAGGGGGACTGTAAGGAAAGCAGACAGCGTTTCGTCACTCCGGTAAGAATTATCTGAGAGGAATGTGGAGAATGGACACTCCTGTGAGCTGATTTGATCTACATCGCCTGGGTCAACTGTGACAGAGTTGGTCATCTTATCACAGACTCACACACAATCCAGGAAACACAAAACAGATGCAGGTTATTCTAAATGATTTCTCAGATGGTAATGAATAATAACTATTCCACCAACAATAAAAAATAAATAAAAAATTCCATATCTGAATAAACAAGCTATTCTCAGAGGAAAATAAGGTCCCCAGAACACTGTTTGAAGCTAAAAAGGTGGCAGGGTCCGCCACATATAAACAAAGTAAAACAGTTTGAAACTGTGTTGTCTTTTAAGGTCAGTTTGTTTATTCAGTT
>OMLP01023073.1:0-13808 GCA_900302685.1 Spondyliosoma cantharus | reverse complement strand
ATGTCAGAAAACGTGGTGATAATGTTCAGCCAGAGACCGGCCATTTGATACTGGCTTTAAAGAAGCACTATGTAGTTTTGGGGAAGACATCAGAAGATAATGATCTTCATTGACTGATTTTCATTATGCCTAAACAAACTAAATAAACAAACTCTCTTTGTTTTTATGACTGTATAAACTGAATAAACAAACTGACCTTAAAGGACAACACAGTTTGAAACTGTGTTGTCTTTTAAGGTCAGTTTGTTTATTCAGTTTATTCAGTCATGAAAATCAAGAGTTAGTTTATTTAGTTCATAAATCAGTCTTCTGAATTCTAAATTTCTTCCCCAAAATGACATACTGCACCTTTAATGTGTTATTCTCAATTGTTTTGAAACACTAATTACATCTTCATGAAGCCAGATAACGTGTACAGAAAATGCAATAATTAAAAGGTTGTAATTAACACTACGGCAGCACAATATGTGCTCAAACAATAATTTCCCTGAAACATTGACTCTATTGATGTATTTCAATCTCTCATCAAATGCAATATATTATTCATTACTTTTATGTATGATAATTGAAAATTTGCATTAACTTAATTTAGGTAGACTAAGTTGTTTAATTTATTCACATTGATTCAACATGATAGAAAAGCTTTGATTTAATAAAAACACTTTGCATAAAAATAATGTAATTGAATTAGATGAAGATTTTATATGTGAATGAAATATAATTTCATTTTAATGAGTGTGATTATTTTTGATGGATGCTACCAATACAATGTGAAGCGGGAATCATCGTTGTGGCATCCAAAGTTTTTTTTTCTTTTCCCCCCTAAGAAATCATGATGATGTGATATTTGTTCATGTCTGTTCGGAGAAAATGTAATGCTGTTTTGTTTTACATTTATAATTGTGCAGCCATTATTCACACATTAAAAAAAATTAAGAAATACCGCCTTACAGGTTCTTATACTTTTAATTATTAAGATAAAGGGGGGACTTTAATCTTACTTTATCTATGTTTATTTTCCCAGTTATTTGATAATGATCAGTGTTTTGAATAAATAAATAAATAAATGGCCCTGGTCTCTACTGTATATAAGATTCCTGGTCACTGTAAACGTTCCTCCACATCATATTCAGCCACTAGGGGTCGTTGTTGAACATTTCTATAAAATAAAAAATACATTAAAAGACACCAGTAACTCTCCATGTTTGATCTGTAATCATTTAAATCTATTCAAATTATTATTGTTTAAAACCAGTGTGACACAGTTTGCAAATCAACAAAAAGTCCCCATGGCGACATCACAGCTGGGTTTGACGACATACATGAACATTGTGAGTCAGTACCAAGACTATAAACGTATTAAATTCCTCTACTGCACGCCGTCTCGTAGGACAACAGTGGTATTTTTAAAAAAAAAAAAATTAAATCGTTGCAGAAAACGTGTCGGTGAGACGTCAGCGGTTTAAAGTCACTGAGCTCCGTGTGTTTGTGTTTGAACCTGTGTAGCAACCAGTACACAGCGCCGACCCGACCCGCTGCCGCAGCTCCAGCAGCACCGACATGGACCGGTACGCCCCCAAATTTAGCAAAGTTCTGGTCACAGCTGATCCACACTACATCCCGGGGTGAGTACATGAATCCTGAAAGCCAGGGGCCGGTCAGAAATATAGATAATGTTGAGGTGAAATCACTGATGTTGCATGATTGTAGACTTGGTACTGCGATGGAGTAAAACATATCATATCATACTTTTTAAACACATTTCAGGTACATGTACTGGAGTATTTCCGTTTGGTGCAATTTGATACCTCCCCTCAACTACATACCAGGGACTTGAATTACGAGTTACTTTTCATATTACAAGTTGTGACACCCTATGTATAGAAAACCGTGCAGCTCCAGATGGGCTGATTTTTAAATATTTGTGATAAACTGAGAATTATAGTTCACTTGTGATTAATTCAACTATTAGTTCATAGTTATTTCACTGTCAACAAACAACAAAACTCTTTGTAATATTGCAACGTGTTGCGGAAAGAAAGCCCATGGACGTTCAAACTCAAAGTGGGCGCGGTTTAGTGTGGTGTTATCACACCGTGAGTGATAACAGTAAAGTCACCCAGTTATTACGCTTAGTTGCCAAGGTGACGTTATGAGGTAGCAGAGAAAAGAAACCAGGGTGTAATTCTGGGATAGCAACTTTGAAACGAAAGCTCTTTGTCTACTACTTATTGCTGTTAGCTGCACAATTAATCAAGATTTTAAACGTTACTAACGTCAGCTACAACTTTAGGAAGACCAATATCATGATGATAATAAATGAACTACAAGGTATTTGATTAACATTAATAAAGTGTTATAAACATAAGGTGTTAGTTGTTTAATAAATGGTTTGGTTACAGTAAAATAACTATCTCATTGACTATTGACCTTTTATTAATGATAACGTGTTAAAGGTGCATCATTTTGAGGAAGACATTTTAATCAGAGGAGAAAGATCTTTGACTGATTTATTTTATGCCTAAACAAACTAAATAAACAAACTCTCTTTGTCTTCGTGGCTGAATACACTGAATAAACAAACTGACCTTAGAGGACAACACACTTTGTTTACATGTGGCGGACCCTGCCACCTTTCTAGCTTCAAACAGTGTTTTGGGGACCTTGTTTTCCTCTGAGAACAGCTTGTTTATTCAGAAATAAATATCTCTGCGTTTGTATTATTACCTCATTAATATTGTAAATATTCAAATTCTGAGTTTGAATTTCAGTACCCCCTTTAAAGTGTCACCCAAAGCTTCTACCTGGTTTGTGACTGTCTGGTGTTTTCAGGTACTCAGGTTACTGTCCACAGCTCAAGTACGCTGTGGGGAAGTCTTACAGCAAGCTCACAGCCGAGCTGCTGACCAGTCCTGATGTGAAGCGCTCCAGTCGTTCGGTCCTCCACTCAGGTCTAGTCCCTTCCGCAGGGTCCAACAGTGCTCTCTCTGACAGTAACTTGAAGAAGGTGATACCAGGATACACAGGCAGGTATCACACACTCACACAGCAGGGGGTCAACACAGTAACTGAACACCTCATGGGAAGTGATTTCATATTGGGGGCAAAGAGTTACAAACCAATTACCGAGTTATGTTGTGAAATAACTCAGTGTCACTCAGCTGCCTGTGTCATTTATAATCTGGCAATAATCATTTAAATATGTGAGCTTCTACGGCACAACAAACATGAGACGATGAGAACATGAGAATAATCTGTGCCCACTTGCTAAATTATTAAGTATAAACAACCATTTACGTAGATCAGTGTTGGAAATCACGACAACGTACACCAAGCAGCCATATTTGTAGTGTTTTGTGATGGTGATTTCAAAGTAAAAGCCCTTGTTTTGGTTTTTGGCTTCATGGCTCTACGCCACTGGAAATTGAGGTGAACCAGCTCTGATGTCACCTGTTGGTGTTTTAGGCTTCATTCCAAATCTTCAGAACTACTTCGCCTGCAGCTACTCTGAAGCATGTTGTAAAGCGCTGTCTGAGTTTTACCAGGAGGGCCGTTCGAAGGTCCAGCGGCAGTCGTCAGACCCACCAGCTATTGCCAACAATAGCAGCCAAAAGTTTGAGGTAACCTAAACACACATGTTCTCACTCTATTAACCCCCCCCCCCCCCCCACACACACACACACACACACACACACACATGTTTTGACATGGCAGCTCTGAATAGGTTCACACTTGTTCAATTATCCATGGTGAAACTCCGGTGTCACTGTAATGTAATCCACCCTTTAAAAAGAACGATCAGCTTTCCAGAGGGACCAACAACAGATTCATGTATTATGTCTCTGAGATTCAAATGAATTAACCTTTTTTAGAGAATTAAAGGTTATTTGTCTTGTGACACAAATGTCCATTCATTGCACAAAATTGAAATAAGTTAACATTAAACCTGTGTTTATTGGTGTTATATATATTGTTCCGTAGAATCTTTGTTGCCTTAACAAACTTTCTGTTAAAGCTTAAACAGGTCCGGTACATCATTATTTTTGATCATAGAGCTTGTCTTATATCTGAGTCATGCATGTTTGTCCAGAGGCCGAAACCCCCTTTGATAGCAATCTCCAACCAAGTGATCGACTACAAGCCCTTAAAGTCCTTCACCCCGGCTGGAAAACCATACTCCATGGATGATGATGACCCGTGCAAGTACTTCATCTCAGGTACCACAACAGGAACTTTAACAGTTGTTTGCAGTAAAAAGCCAGTATGATCCCTTCTCATATTGCACATATAGCTATTTACATTTATATGAACAATATTTACACTGTCTTTCACACTTCCTATCTCTTGCACACCATGCCAAAGTATTCCTAAAAATACACAATCAGCTCACTGAGTCATGTCTTTTTTCAGGTTTCACAGGACATGTGCCAAAATCTCGCAACCTGTTTGGCAAAAGTTACCCCATGGTCACCAACCAGGCACTGATCCAGTTTGGGAAGCAGCAGCAATTTGACCCCACTGCCCAAGACTTCACAGGGAGGAGGAACAGCACGATAACTCCCTTGCCTAAGATCTATCCATCAAACGGGGGTGTGATGCCATCATTCACAGGACACATCCCAGGTCAGTGTTAGTGTTAGCAACACATTCCACACAATGAAGTCTTGTGATTTATTCATTTAAATTTAGAGGGGCCATTCACCCCAAAATAAAAAATACACATTTTCCCTCTTAGCTATAGTGCTTTTTATCCATCTAGATTGTTTTGGTATGAGTTGAGATTCAGTAGGTCTGCCTTCCCTTGAATATAATGAAACTAGAATGAAACCAACTTGTGGTGCTCAAAAAGCCAAAAATGAGTCATGACCCCATTTATGTTTACATCACACATGGTCACGAGCACAGGCCTCTTGCCCATGAGTAGATGCACACTTCCTTCTCAGTAGTGATAAAGTTGGCAAGTGTGGTTTGGTAGAAAGACTAAATGTGTCTGCATGAAACTGCTCACAACAAGGTCGGTACATCATCTTCAGTAACTGTGTCATGATTCCTAGAAAGAGACATCGCTGTTGAGTTTTTTCAAATGTATTTTTTTGGCACTTCAAGCTCCAGGAGCAGAGTGCCGTCAAGTTCCATTATATTCAAGTGAATATAGGATATTCAAGTGAATGTAATGGAACTAGACAAATATGTATTTTGGACTTTGGGGTGAACTGCCATCTTGATATACAGTTAAAGCATGTCTAACTATCCCACAGGATACAAGTTCATGTATGGACAAACCTTTGGTCAGCTGTCCAAGAATGCACTGGAAAAGAGCGGCATCAGGAGGAAGTCATAAAACCATCAATAAAATGATGATTACTGGCATGATAAAGTTGTGGCATGAGTCAAATGTAGGTTATCAGGAAGTCCTTTGTGTTGGATTTCAAACACATGTGTCACATGAGTGAACATCTGTGCCGTTCACTGTGACAAGAAGAAGACGGATGAATATGTTAAGTCTTTATTGACTGACTTTGATTGTCACTGGGCAAAAGAGGAAGCATTCAGAGGACGACAAAAATGATACTAGGTGCAGCAATTTCACAGACTTCACATTATTGCAAAACATAAAAAATTCTCTATTTCACAAATGGAGAAAAACACATTTTCTGTTCTTTCCTCTTTCTTACCTTACCACCACTCTACCAAAAGATACCTGACACACATGTAAGTACCTGAAACAGCCACAAGGTGGCTTAAATTTGTGCAACTGAACAAACTTCACTGGAAGACATACTACTGTATATACCAAGCAGTTCCACACACTGTCAATGTCAGTGTCAGCAAATGTCCAAAACTCCACAGCTATAAAAACACTAACAGGAGGAAAAGAGATCTAGTAAGTACTGAAGCACTGTACTGTATGGTTGTAACTCATGCACCTACGGTAAATCCATGCTGGGACTTCGCTCAAGAAAGCAAATAACTGGAAATAAAACATCACAGACAATCCACACGGCTGGTGTGTAACATATTTGGCACAAGTAAGAGTGTATTGCTCACTTTTTTTCCACCTACAGATTAAAGGTACAGTTATGGAGAGAATGACATTGACTTATGAGTAATGGATAGTTTTGCACCACGAGAATGTCCAACAGTCTACAGCAGGTCGATATTCACATTTTGTGATTGATATTCGCCTACAGGAACAAGGAGAGTTAAATAACAGAGGCGCCTACTTACAATTATCTCCAAGTGCAATTGCAAATAGGGGAATCGGCCCTCATTCATCTAGCTGCGTCCTGGAAAAGAGTTCAGGATCGACTGTGGAAAGTGATCCTGCCTCTTCTGACCGCATTCATTAGTCTTTTATCTCACAACTAGTATCAGCACAAAATACACAAAATGTACACCGATAAAACAACGACTGAAGGAACTCGAGTCATTCGCACCAGGAGATGTTTGCACCAGCTGTTCGAAAGATTAAATTAAGCCTTAACTAAGTTTTGACTAAGTGCAGATTTATAAAACTGGTTGCACCACATAAACGTTTCTTACGCAGAGAGCAGTTGTTAGGATTGCTGTATATTTACACCCTGTAACTTCCCGGTAATCTTGTAGAGCCAGACCTCCACAGCAGTGTGTCGGCGCCGGAGAAAGGTCTGGCCGCAACAATTGAAAAAAACACTCTAGCTTGTGTCTTTACACCATCAATATTATCTTGTTGTAGCGCTTTCAGAAGGACTTACTTTTAAACTTTGTCGATTTATTGTTTGCAGGTATCTCAAAGAATATTTTCAGTTTTCAGTCACAGTTCAGTCAAGAAAACTACTCTGGTTTAGGAAAAAATAATGACTTGGATTAAAATAATAAGTCAATGTTCACTTTTGATTACACATGGGACACGAACAGATGATGCTGATCGCAAAAATCATCTCTGTTTGAAGTTACAAGTGAGAAGACACCCAATGAGAGCTGACGCAGGATGTAAGGCACCGCCCCAGGCGCAATGCCAACATTTTAGGGAGTCCCTTGCGATGCTACAGCGACTTCATGCTTCCTTCCTGACAGTGATACAGATGTTTCCTTTATAGCTTTCCCCGTAGTTGTAATGGTGCAACCTGATTATTATATTTGGATGATAAGAACATAAAAGGACGCACAAACTCAGCGATGAGTTTCCGAATAGTTGGTGCAACGCAAAGCTTGATGAATGTGGGCCGTTGCCGAAGCTGTTAATCCTGTACGTTGTGTGCTTTCTGTTCAGTTTGGCAGTGTGACCGAGCACTGTGTATGTATTATCATGCAGTTACGACTTTTTGTTATTACACTAAATAGCCTCTGCTCTGTCCTCCACCCACAGAGGCTTTAGTTTTCAAGAATCCTTCTCAGTCTGAGCTCCTCCAAGCTTCATTGACCTGATGGATTGAGCCAACAGTCCGAGCTGCGATCTGTCCAAATGCAGCCACTGTGATGGTCGCTTGTACCTGCGAAAGCAACAATAAAGAGTTATTTGTTATGAGTCGAGTGTTGCAGCGTCTGTCCTCCATTAATCTGGATCCAAGTCTCACAATGAAATTTTTAAAAATCTCAGGTTCTTACCTCCTTGTTTGTGCTCCAATCTGACTGTGAGAAAGGGTGTCTGTCCTGGTGGGAGTATCTGCTGCTCCGAACAGTTTGGCCCAGCGAGGCCAGCCCTGACACGGACTCTCATCCCACACACAAGTTGATGAATTTGGTGTCTCATTGTCTTTCTCTCCCTTCCTCTCTTCTTGCCGACTGTCCATACTTATTTGAGACCACGCGTCTGCATTATTCTGGCTACAGTCCTCTGCTTCATCCACACCGTCTATTAGGTCACATTCTTTCGGCCACCATTCTGGAATAGGAGCTAATGATGGATTCCTGTTGGCCTGCATCCTTTCGGAACTGAGTCTCTCATCTTGGTGATGCAGAATTGTCTGCTGTGACATCTCGGTTTGTTGACCACTGCCGGTATAGTCTACCTTTTTGTCAGCTTGCAGTAATGGCCAGCTGGTCACAAGGAGGGCTGAGCACGGCGGAGGTGGAGAAACACCCTCCTCCTCCGAACACAGCTGTCTGTTACGTAACAGTCGGGGCTCCAGGAGCAAGTTGAGGTCAAAGGGCATCACAGAGAGTGGCTGCAGCAGAAGAAGCAGCTCCTGAAACAAGGGCTGACACTGACCCAGTGACGTGGACAGGAAGCCCCAAGAATGGTAGTATGTAGTCACCACATCTGTGGAGACAGTAGTGAGTGTGAACAAACATATGCAATAATTTGTTGGCAAAAGTTTCAGACAAAATAAATGATATAATCAAAAGGTATTCATCCCATTCAGGGGAAATTTGCTCATGTGATCTTTTTGCCTGGAAATAAATGGGGTCTGACTAATGACTGGAAAACAATCTGTCACATCAGGAGACATAGTTTACTACTCCAGCAAATAGGCCAAACCTTAATAATAACTTATCATAGCAGCAGAGATGATTTATAGTCTCTGTTAAGTCAGCCAACCAACTTTAGCTAACATTAATACTTTCTAGCATTTGTAGGATTTTCCAAACTGAATAAACACCCCACAAATAAACACAAAACCTTGCTAACTCAATCTTTTTGTAACTAAGATATCTGCTGAAAAAAGATTCAGCCGTGAACTTCACATGTTTTTAAGCTTGTAGCGCCAGCTTGTTGTGCCGTCATGCTGATTGTGATGTTTTGGGTTTTTGGTTGTTACCTTATTTCATTTTGCAGATTGGGTGTCATGTGTCACTATCCACTTCCTGTCTTTCACTTCTTCCCGCCCTTTTTCTGTGTTTAATCATGTGTCTCTTTGCCTGTTCTCTGTGTTGTTGATGTGTTCCCCATGGCTTTATGGTTTGTCCTCCATTTTTGTATGACTGTTTAGTTTTCTGGATTCTCCTTAATGGCGTCCTTTATGATGAACTGTGACACTGATCTGATCACGTTGTAAGTGTTGAGTTGAGATTGCTGGGTCAGAACTACTAGCTGCTATGTGAGACTTCAATAAAGCTAACTGCTAACATCATGCTGACATGACATTTTTCAGAGTGTGTGCCAAAGTCGTCGCCCAAACGTCAAACCGATTGTCTAACTGACATTGCCATCTGACACTGTGCCTTGCTGATACAGTGCAGTGTGGCCAAAAATAAATAGTACAGTAAATTGACTGTGCGCTCACCTTTTTGACTCTGGAGGTGACTGAGCCAGAACTCCAAAGCTCTCAAGCTGGAAGAGAAAAAAATGACCAACAAAAGATAAATATGTATAGTAATTTCATTAGCATTGTTCACATCATCAGTATGATTAGGTTGCTGCAGTACTTACTTAAGCAGGCCCATGAGGAAGGCTCTCAGTCTCATACAGTGGCTGGTGAGCTGAGGACATAGTCTGATTTTGGTGACCAGGCTGTGAAGGACCCTGGTGGATGGACCTGTAGCAGAGTTGGACAGAAGAGTTCATCAAAGAGCCCACAACAAAGAGACAACTAGTACACTCACGACTTCATTTGAATCATGATCACTAGTTACCAATCCTAGTAGAGATTTCTACCACACTCCAGGAGTGGTTGCGCCGCTGCCCGATGATTATATCCAGTTTGTGATCCCTTAGACCGTCCTCTAGAATATTCTGGATCGCTGGACACAAATGCTCCAGGACAAGACCGGCGATTGTGGGACTGCGAGAACTGTTACCCAGACGCATCTGTGGTAAGAGGAGAGAAATATGATACAGTATATTTCCTGCTGACACAAGTTATTTGACTCCAGTCCATGAATGTAAGTAATATTATTTTGGCACTTTTACATTGTGATTCCGCTTTGCTCTGCCAATTTATACCTTTTCTTCAGGGTCTCTGCTGCTGCCAAAATGAGCCATGATCAAATCCACCGCCCGGCTTACAGACCTCAGTAAACCTAAAGACAGTGGACAAGGAAAGTGCTTGGATGAGCTGATGCTTCAATGTTTGGGCGAAATTCCTACAGTACATGTCACAACATCAACGTCATTTTGACAGAGATATCTACTCGCAGTCCAAAGCTTGTGTGCTAGCAGTGTAAACAACAACTCTTCCCAGTTGGGGCTGCATGGCTTATTTTTGTTTTTTGGAGAATTAATTCTTACATTTTGCACCTTTAACCTGTTTGCAGTAAAAATCAACTCCTGTCTTGAAGCGATTTCTCTTGTTGTGTCTGTCCTCTTTGCAGACTCATTTCAAGAAAACTCTTTATATTGAAAGCAGGTTTCAGTGATATTACTACTGGTGCTGTTGAAAAAAATGACTCAATAAAGGAAAATCGCTTTTGGATTTAGATTTTCACCTCACTAACTAGGTCAATGCATACAACATATGAGAGAGAGAGAGAGAAGCCATCTGGGTTCATTATCATATCGCAGGAATGCAAATGTGCTCAAGAACTCGAGATGAAAGGGTGAGTTTTCCATTTTAGCAACAATCCTCCTTGACTCCCTTCTCCCTTGCCTTCCTTTCTTCATCTCTAGCCTCTGCAAATGTCACGGTGAATTCTTTATGCATGTTGATGCCGCCTGCAGTGCTGCACCACACAGACTGTTAAGCACTGCTGCTAATGTCTCCATCGCTGATTATCCATTGCAGAAGGCTCACATTTATGTAATCAAATTTGCACCGAGTGGACCATATGGTAGCGGCGCTGAAACAAAATGATTAGGTGTGTTATAAATCATTAACACTGTTTCTACTGCATCACTCTCCCTCTTGTCCTTCTCTTGGAGCTCACAGTCGCGCACACACATAGGCTACAGAGCAGAAGGCTCGGCCAATCCTGTGCAGGGAGAGTTAAAAATAGGTCATGTTTGAGAGGAAGCCCCTTCAGGGTATTGAAGGCACTGCTGCAGCACAGTGAGTTTTTATTGCTGCTCTCAAATGCTTATCACTGGATAGACAATCCAATCAAGAAGGAATACAGTCGTTGCTGTTACTGAGTCACTTTTAACCCCATACAGAATTCACTGTACGGCATATACTCCATTTGACATCACATTTTATATAAACTGATATAGTGTATCAGTCATTCATTGACCTCACCTCTTCTCTGAAGATGGCTGATAGACATGGACTCATAAGATGTTTCTGGTGAGAGGCAGAACTCTATGGGCGGCTTGTCGCTCAGGATCAGAGAATCACTGTGTTGGCTCTGACTCTTCCCAGCAGGCTCCGGGATTTGCTGTGTGTGCAGCCCGGAAGCAGCAAACGATAGCAGAGAACTTAAAGAGGAGAGAGGAGCTACTGAGGAGAGGGCAGCTGTAAAGCTACTGTGAAAAAAGCCAGAGTCAGCTGCAGGTGCTGCCTGGTACTGAGGGCGCTTCTTTTCTGGGGGAGACAGGGACGCCTGCAGGTTTGGGTGATGGGTGTCAGTGGTTAGGGTTAAAGTGGGTGGTGTATGAGAGAATATTGAATGGTAGGAGGTGTGTGTCTGGGGCTGACTGATGGCACGGCTCTGCTCAGGTGTGAGATTAATAAGGTCCTGGTAGGTGGGGATTTTAACGAGACTGGGCTGATTTGGGGCTGGGGTCAGATTTATAAAAGTCTGAGTTTTGCCTGAGTGCGGGCTCATTCTATCCTGCACCTGAACCTGTGGTGGCTTTGGGCTGGTGTGACCTGGATCCAGGCTGCTTTTTGATGTACATGGACTCGGGTGTCCTTGGCCTCTGCTGGACTGGCTCCACGTGTGTCTGCGGCTGAAGCACTCTGGACTCGGCGTGCAGGTGGAGCAGGTGTCAGAGCTCGAGGGAGCCTCCAGGAAGACGGGGTAGTGGCCCCCCATAGGTGATAGCTGGAGATTAGAGAAGCATTGACTCCTTTTGCCCTTGAACTTGAAGCCTGACTGGGAGCTGCCAGACTTGCTGCTCTTCTGATTCATGTACTGCTCCAGAAGGCAGCCCAAGTGTTGGGCCTGGGGTTTGTCTGCAGGGACGAGGACAAACGGCTGGATGGGCAGCGAGGTTGGTCTCTGGGCCTTAGTGAAGCGCACCACTTCATTTTCCGATGAACATGCTCCTGGAAAGGAGGGAATGGATACAAAAAATAGTGTGAACAGCAGTTTCTGTTATCCGATAATCACAGTTGGACATATATTAATTCCATGGCAAATAATTATCCGCCAAACATTAAGATCGCCTGGTGTGATTACATGCAAGCAAGGTCAATGCAAAGTGTATGTGCACAAGTTTAAAATCATCTCAAAAGCGCATAAATGTTAAGACTAGGTGACAAAATAGACCTTACTTTGATATTGATTTTGCAACAATATTGTAGTGACAAAGTGGGTAAAGGCTAGTATTAGAACAGGCAGAATATTTTAATAGGTTTAGAAAATCATATCACTAAACTGTAATGCTACCTTTTTTAACCAGGAAAAGACAACATTGATCAATGCGATCATTGATCGTATCACGATATACAAAATCTGAGACGGTATATAGTCATGTTACGTAAATTATCTCTCTGCGTCCTTGTTGAATGCTCACTGGAGGGAGAGAGAGGAAAGAGGAAAAGGGAAAGACACTGTTCGGAAATAACCAACGTCTCTGGTGAGTGCTGAGTTTAGTCAGAGTTGTAACTGAGCACAGGCATCAACAATGTTTCTACCTTTTCCATATTCAACTAGCTGATTGTTTAGTCTCATTCCTAGGTTGTCATACTGACGCTTTGGGTTGGCTGTCTCCATTGCATTAAGCTTAATAAACAAGGAAAATATTGCGGTATTGAAACAGAAACTCTATTTGGAACAGATGTTAGATTTTTTTTCTCATTTATAAAACAAAGCAACAAATACAAAAATCTCTTATTGATTGCCTTACCCCTCTCAGCAGCATCAGTATCACAGTGTTCCCGGTCCAGGATCACAGATGGCTGTGTGGATGCCATGCTTGTGCCTTGGCGCTTACTGCAATGTGGGCTACACTGGCTGGGGCACAGCAAACAGGGCGAGTGGGAGAAGCTTTGGATGCTGTCTGTATGTTTCTTCCTGCAGAGGGCTTTGTCAGTGGAGGTGGTGGCAACTTGGTAATCATAGGTCTGCAGCTGAGAGCAGTCAAACCCGGCGCTGCACTGTGCAGAGGAGAACCTCTTCTCCTTTTGCTGATCTTCTTTCTCCTGATGGTGATTCAGAAAAGATAGAAGATGTTGGTACGATGTTGGAAAACATTTATATTAGAGCTGTCCCAAACGATTATTTTTCAAACGATTAATCTAGCAATTATTTTTTTGATTAGTCGACTAATCTAACGATAATTTTTCGAGTAACCTATTATTTTCACATTATTTCAAGACGCGGGCATAATTATGTCAGTGTTAGCTTCCCTACAACCGGACATGCTAAAATTTCTTCTTACGGGACCCGAACGTTACGTACAAGGTAGTTGAGCCTGTTTTGCCTTGTATTGTTTATGTAGAAAATACAGAAGCTACATGTCAGCACAGGATACATGTTATGTTAAGTTATGGGATTTAAAAAAAAATCCCAAATGAATGGGCGTTCGATGGGGCTAGCAAAGGGTTGATATTCTCAGCCTCCGCGGTCCTACCACTTCCGGATATTCGCCTACCCCCTTGGTTGTTTGGGACGATGGGTCGATGCAAATTATTCATGTCAACAAATTTATGTCGTCGATTGGAGAAAATCACTTCCAAAAACTAATCGACGACCATAAAAACAACCCAAAATTCCTCTTCTCCACAATTGACCTTTTAACAAACACAAATTTTAATAGATCCTCCAAAAAACCAAATGACGCCCTT
>OMLP01023069.1:0-12634 GCA_900302685.1 Spondyliosoma cantharus | reverse complement strand
TTGCTTAAATTAATTTATTACCAAAAATTAATGACAAATGATGTGCAAAATGAATTACTAATGCATTATATGAAATGTGTATTATTTATATGGCTTATTATACTCAACATGGAACAGAGTGCTACAAAAAATACATTTTAAAGTACATAGTCTTTTGCACAAACTGTGTCATAGAGCTCTGGGTTGAAGGTCCAGGTGGTGGTTGTGGTGGTGTACTGTAGACAGCAGAAGCAACAGTTGCAGTAGACAAATTGGCACCTTCATTAGCAGCAGGTTCACTTGCTTGTCCTTTTTCTTTCAACTGCACTGATGGATGTACAGTTCTAATGTGCCTGTGCAGGTTATTTGTAGAGCCTGCTCCATATGAGATTTTAACCTGGCATACTATACACTCAACTTCACTGCGTTTCCTGCTGTCACTCATTTTCTCACCTTTGCAGCATGCTGCTCTCTCTCTCTGCTGTGTCTGTAAGCCCCGCCCCTCCCCCTCCTGCTCAGTGCGGACACACAGACAGCACCACACATCGTGTAGTTGACCAATCACGTGCGGCTTGAACCAAAAAAAATAGAGGAAAAAACAAAACAAAGCGGCTCCGGCTCCCAGACAGGAGTCTGTTTGGGTGATGAATGAATCAACCTCTGAGTCCCCAGCCTCTGCTTCCTCTATGGAAGGCGTGTCAGTGGGACTGAGGAGGTCCTTGAAGTATTCCTTCCACCGCCCGAAGATATCCCCAGTTGAGGTCGACAGCTCCCACCTCCACCGTAAACAGTGTTGGTGGAGGTAGTTTTGAGTAGGTCTGAAGTTGTTTAAGTGATTTATGAAAAAAAGCAGAAAAAATATTGATGTATGTGATTTAATGGCATTTCTTTTGTGCCTATACATTTTTGCCACAAAGGTGGTTAGAGGGCAGTAATTTTGAGGAGGGCACAAGGGTTTTCAAAAAGGACATGGAGCGTTTTAGTCTGTCAGCTGCACACGAACAGTCAATATACAATATGCTGTTGCATTACTTTATTTTATTTATTTTATTCAGGCTATCTTTTTCTCTTGCATTACATTATAATCCATGCACCAGCAGAACATTTCAAAAAGTAATGAAAGGTTGTTCATTTGATATGAAAAACATTTTTATTGTCATTGAAGGTCATAAAACAGAATCATGTGCGGCACGCTCGGTAAGAGCATAATGAGGCTATAATGAAGCTAAAGGCCGTCATAGTCGCCAATATAAGTATGGTCTGTGATCATAACGTAGTCTCGTCTGTCTGTCTGTCTGTCTGTCGCAATTTGTGTTAACATTGCACTGTCTTAGGCCGAGACGTACGCGAGAACCTTTATGTTGAAAAGCACAGCACAAATATAATTGATAGAGCACACTAGCCAATCAGAAGCAATGGGGTGCCGAAGGCCCACCCACCAATGGAAACGAAATATTGAGTGGTAAATTCGTTGTGTCATTACGAACAAAAAAACAGGAAATGGAGCCGAATTGGTGATTTTTTTTTTTCAAAATTAGAAAAACGAAAAAACGACCTGTTTCTGAATGTGTCGTTTATACCAAAAAACCCCAAACGGTTAAAACGTACCTTGGTCCTTATAGACATTCTACAACATTCTCAAGTGACGTGTTATCAGATCGATAGAAACCATATACCTTTTCTTTCTTTTTCTGTTTTGAATATTCCATCTAACTTGACTGACCCGCTGATCACGCTCCATACCAGTTGAGGGCGGTACTGCGCCAATTCGTTGCTTGCCAACCTCAAATAACGCTCAAACACGAAGAAGGGAAGCTGAATGAGTGTGTTGTGAGATGTCTGTGGCTGGTGGTCGTCTGTCGCTCGTGTTCAGCCGTGTTGGACTCGCCTTGTGTCGGTGTGCTGCGGTTCCGCCATCATTCCGTGTTGTTGGATGTAGCAGAGGGACGAAGTTACCTGCTGCCGGCGTCACATTGATCCAGAGCCGAGCGCTGAGCGACACGCAGCACGTCGTTAAAGGTAGACTGAGAGAAACCGGTTGGTTAACTGGGAGACATTAATGTTAGACAGTGTTCAGGACTAGTAGGTGTTAGTCGGCGGCGCACTTCTGTCCATTTCAATTTAATAGTGTTTTACTCTCAACTACACGCAATAACATTATCTGAGGAGGAGTCCTCAGTCGACCAGGGCCCATTCAGATGGTATGGGGTGCGTTATCTGCTCAGTTATTGCTAATTCAATCAGTAGTGCAGGTGAGCTGTGTCTACCGTCTGTACAACCGGTACAGGCGGTAGGTATGTATATACATGTACATACATGTACATACATGTACATACATGTACATATGTCTATGGGTTAGGGAGTAGACGATCCCAGCTGGGCACGTGCCCGGCATCCGGTATTGTCCGACGCGCTGACTGAAGGGACACTGTGTCGTGTTGGAGAAGAAATTCAAACTCCGAATTTTAATATTTACAATAATACAACCTAAATTCAGTCATGAAAGCAGAGAGTTTGTTTATTTAGCCATAACTAAAATCACCCGATGAAGATCTTTCTCTTCTCATTAAAATGTCTTCCCCAAAACTACTTGGTACACCTTTTAATGATGGTCTTTGTAAAGTGTTACTGTTTCCCACACTCGTTTGACCAACTGACCCCTGATCTGATCAGTACAGCCTGTAAGTGTTAAATGTGACAGTGTTTGGTCTCTATGTACTCCAGCAAATTGGACATGAAGTGCAGACTGTTGTTTGGTGTTCTTTACATCCACAACCTTAACAACTACTCAGTTGCTCAGACTGTAGATGTAAACGGTCTCATATTAAAACATTTAACCACATAGTCACTGTGTCTTATCACTTCAATGTCCTGGAATACAGAGCCAGCGCGAGCCTGTCCACACACTGTGCTGTGCCTATTGTGCATTTTAACATGTTTGTCTCCCTCTGACCTCGCTATAGCCTACTGAGCCGAGGCCAGCACTGAGAGATCAGGGTGGTGAAGTCTTGACTCACTATGTTGTCTTCCTTCCAAGGGAAACTGGTGCGAAATGGAGAGGAAAAGAAAGCAGTGGTGAGTGTCTCCCCTGTATGATCTGCATTCATTCATCACAGTACAGTACATACCTGAGCTGATCTACATTCATATTGTTGACTGCAGCTTCTACTGTGCTTTTTCCATTATTACCTATTTACAGTGATTAAATACTAATAAATGCTAATAATCATTTTTCACACAAGCTCATACTGAATATAATAGTTTTCTCACATTTCTTCTTCATTTTCTTTAACCCCTGTCTCCCTGTCACTGTTTTCAGATCTGTATTGAGGGGAACATTGCCAGTGGGAAGACAACATGTCTAGAGTATTTCAGCAAAACTAGCAACATAGAGGTAACGGAGCCAGGTCCTGTGTGTATATGCTACAACACTAGTATTCACCCATATGTAACACAGCTGTCATTTAGCAAGAGGGTGCTGGAGTTGCATTGTTATAGATGCCACCATATGTACACTTCACTTAATACATATAATGCAAACTTATGATATTGCATGGACTGCTATAGACCCTTCTACAATTGAATGTTGAGGTGTGAAGGTAAGCATCAGTAGTAATAACATATTATTAACCCCATCCGTCATTAGTTTAAACTAGTGCACACTCAGTTTCACACAGATGAAGATTCAGTTCTAAAATCCAGTGTTTCAGCTGTGCTACTGTTGAGTTAGGATTTGGCATACCCCAGACATTGGAAGCATTCATTAACATTAACATTTCTCTCTTGCTCTGCAGGTCCTTACAGAACCAGTCTCTAAATGGAGGAATGTCCGTGGACACAACCCTCTGGTACTGCACATGACAGTGTTGTTGTCAGACTAATGGACAAGTATTTACAGGATACGTTCTGTGAGCTTTTAATAGAGTAGTACTTTTAATATTAAGGTTTTAAAGAAACAAAACTAATACCCCCTTTCAAAAATAATAGTAACAATAAAACCCCCTGATACCACTGTTACGCCAAAATGAGTGTGTATAAGCAGGGTTTTTAAACTCAGGTCAACTCACTCATAATCAGCAATCAAATCTATTCACATTGCCAGTGGAAGAGTTTGCCTTTCTGATTCTTCATCACAAACATGCTGGGACAAACAGAAACCATAGAAAGTAGCAAACAATATACGTCATCAGAATACACCCAGAAGATGTTAAAACTTGTTATAAAAAGTCTCAATCTACATTATTCTGAATTAGATAATTAGTTTTTTCCACAGCTGATAACGGAAGTGGCTGAAGAGTGAGACATCTCACTTTTTTCTCATCTGTGTTGAGAGAGTTGCACATGTGCAGTACCAGTCAAGCAGCTGACCAGGCTCAGACCACATGGAAGCTGCTGACGGTGTTTGCTTTTTAAAATATATTTTACTTCATGCTCTCCTTCAGCAGAACGGGTACAATCTACATTAATTCCCCTGTCAAATGACCAGCTTCAATCAGCTGCGATGAAAACACTCACCCAGGTGGACGCTCTAATTTCCCCCCCTTTTCAGGGGCAATGCTGTGACATGTTGAAGTTAAGGATGTTTATGTTAATACTTTTCCATCTTCAAGAACATAACATACAAACATACATACACTAAAACACGCTTCAGTGGGTGCTGAGCTTAAAAGAGAGACTGAAATGAAAGAAAACCACCGTTACACTGTCAGGGGCTTCTTTGTCAGTACCTGAGCCCTGCCAGCTGCCACACTTTTTGTTTTTGGCCTTTATGGCTTTGATGGGACAGCTGAGAGATAACAGGAAATGAGATGAGAGAGAGGGGGGATGACATGCAGCAAATGGCCGCACGTCAGACTTGAACCTTGCAGCAAGGACACACCCTCTGTACAAGGGATGCACACTATATCAACTGAGCTATTGTGGTGCCCCGTCAACCCCTAACCCTCATATACCACCCTCTAAACACACACATATTCAATGCAAATTGCCTCATGAATGTTAATGCCAGGAAATGATCCAGCCACTGATGATGGTTCCTTACTGTGAGTCATGGCCACAATGACAGAAAGACAGAGAAAATACATATTTGTGTCACAGAAAACGAGGTGTAAGTTGGTCAGCTGGAGCTTACAAAGCACATATTGTATGCATTAACGACTGTGGCTTAGTGGGTAGAGTGGGTCGTCCAGTGATCGGAAGGTCACTGGTTCGTATCCCGGCTCCCCCTAGTTGCATGTCGAAGTGTCCTTGAGCAAGATACTGAAGCCCAAATTGCTCCTGATGATCAGTGTGTGAATGGGTGAATGTGGCATGTATTGTAAAGCGCTTTGAGCGGTCAGTAGACTGGAGCGCTATAAAAATGCAAGACCATTTACCATTTAATTGACAGTCCATGCAGCATTATCTCCCACCCATATCTCCCAATGAGATATCATTCAAAAGTGGAAGTTTGATACGTGAACAAAAATGATTTACTTATTGAAGTTTAATTCCGTGAACGTGGCCTACAGTATGATCAGGACTCACAGTGAGGATATGGAGTGTAATGATTCATATGTGCTGGCTGTGTCTAAAGAACCAGGTGAACTGACTGGAGAAGGGTGTGTGTGTCTGTGTATGTCTGTTTGTGTTTGAGTCTGTGTCTCTGGTGTGACAGCACAATCGATGGTGTTCACTGCAGCCAACTACACAACTTGGCTCTATGAAAACTAAGCGTACACGTATAAATGACACGTATAAATGACACCACTGGCTTGAATGTTTATGATGGTGTGGATCTATAAAAAAAACATTTGATATGAAGTGAAATCCATTATGAGATGTATAATTATACACAGAATAATGCCTCTCACATTTAATTTCTACAATCTGCTTCAACATACCACCTCAATGTTCACAGGCATGGGTCAGAGTCTGCTTACAGGTGCGCACACTCTCCTGTCAATTTGTTTTTATAGATAACAATTTTTGCGTGGGAAGTGGCGTACGCCTCTTTCAGGCCCCATTTTGTGTGTTTGCACTTTTTATAAATGAGAACCTTGAACTGTGCATGTGCAACTCTCAACGGAGATGAGAAAGGAGCGAGGTATCTCACTCCATAGATATTTTCATCATCAGCTCCAGAAAAAATCTGACTTAGAATGTTAGTGATTAATACTTCTTAAAACAAGGTTAATGTGTCCTGGATGTGAGGCCTTTTTTAATTTTTTTTTATTTCAAACTGATGTTTACATCATGAATAGTATAAGTGAAAAGTATAAGTGAATATTACACAGAGAAAAAACAGCATAATTCTTTTCCAGCACAAGGTCGATTTTTCTGCGCTTTCGCATCGCAAATGAAGGCATGAACCAATCATGTTATATGACATGGACGCCGCATCACAACTCATGATAATGGCAGACCTGTTGATTGTTTGTTTATCTTGTATTATATGACAAAGGACAAAAAAACTATGAAGACAATATGACAAAGGTGACTTGGGATGAATGACGTTGGTTGCTCCCTGCACAGACAAACTGCTGTAAATGTGGGGTTTACTGACAGGGAACTGAAGCTGTTGCATCCATCTGAGCTGTCTTCAAATCCACCAGACTACTTTCATAAAAATACATTTTATGTCACAGAACCTGGGAGCTGATCTACCGCTACAAACAAGCTAAGCTACCGAGGCAGCGTAGTATTGTTTGTAACTTTGATGTTTTAATGTGTTGATACATCAGTACGGACAGGACTTCACGTCCCTGGTGTGTAGAGGCTTGTAGTGGGATGAGGTATAATAGGATCTGCTGCTTTCTACCGTTTTCCAGGCACGCTCATGATGATGAACATTGCACACAAGACACACAAAACAGTACTTGTCAACTGACAATGGGAAAGAAGTCAAATGCCCATTTTTAGCAGTAAAAGCGTAAAAACCTGCATATACCTGATCATTTTGGTTTGAAAGTGGTATAAAATGTGAAAACCTACAGGAGGCCCTTAGGGACTATTGTCTGTTGCCATTTCAAAGACCATCAATCTACCTACATGGTTAGGGTTTTTTTTAGTTTTTTTATTTCTACACCAAATTTGTGTGACTTACACTTGAATTTCAACACAGTCTGCCTAATTTATACAGATATCTCCTGTGTTCTGTGTTTCAGTGAATTTTAGCCTAATTATAGCAATACATTCATAAATATTCCCAAAAATGATTATAATCCATCCTGAGGAGGCCATTATCCACATCATACCATGTATGAAGGGTAAGGCCGGATGATGTATTTGACTATACCGTATATGGTTTTGTTTATATCACGATATGACTTTTCCTGATTTTAGAGTGCAGTAAATGTTTTCTTGTTCTAATACTTGCCTTTACCCACATTATATCCATAATACTGTTGATAATTTATCAAATATCTCATTGTGTTTATATTTTGTGAAAGTACCAATAGTCATCCCTACAATATCAATATTGAGGTATTTTATATTTTATATATTTATAAAAATATTGTGATATTTGATTTTGTTGCATTTATTGCATTACATTGTTGCATCAATATTTATGAAATGCTTTTGAGGAAATTTCAAAATATTGAGATATAAACTGTGTAACACAATGTGGCCTAAATAGTAGTATTTAGTGTGTAGTGTGTCAGTTATTTGTTTCTGTGCCTGCAGGCACTGATGTATCAGGATCCTGCACGCTGGGGCATCACACTGCAGACATATGTTCAACTCACCATGCTGGATAGACACCTGTCAACAATAGTAAGTGTACTGTAAGCTAGAAACACACATTTTATTTTATACTAGTGATAAATGTTGTGGTGACCTGCGGCGCTGACAAACATGTTGGTTGCTGTGGACTGGTGATGCAAACATAAGACATAAGATCAGGATTCAGATGTATATACTTAAAAGTCTCTTGTTGGTTCCAGTCAGCTCCTGTCAGGATGATGGAGAGGTCCATCTTCAGTGCCAAGTACATCTTTGTGGAGAATCTCTTCAAAAGGTAACACTTCAGCACCTGGATCAGACCAAGAGACTAAAGTGTCAGCTAAACTCTCATCCTGCTTTGATGGATTCTGATCCATAACAATTCAAGGTCATAGTCTATATCTAATACCTCCTGGAATGTTCTCTGAAAGGCCATTTATATAAGAAAAGGTTGGCAGAATGGATTACATTTTGTGTCATGATTGACTAATCACAATATAGCAGTATATGGATCTTGTTATGCTGTATGAGACTACAGCATAACAAGATCCATATACTGCTATATTGTGATTTTAAAACTGTGTTAAGAGAAAATGTCTGTTCTTGACTTATGTGGAGAATTAAATACCTGACACATAAAGGTACTTAATAACATTGATGCTACACTATGGTTAATCCAATATTAACATAAACAACTGCTGGCTGATTTACAGAATTGCCCTATTTAAAGGAGATGTAAATGTTATAGGAAATCTATGATGGTGGAACATTTAGATCATATCATGTTTTTTATTGAATATTTCTTATATTGCTTGACAATATACTGACATATGTTAATGCAAATGCTAATGTCCTCTGTATTGTGTTTTTTTTCCCAGTGGGAAAATGCCTGAAGTTGACTATGCTGTCCTCAGCGAGTGGTTTGATTGGATCACAACTAACATTTCCATTCCAGTTGATCTGATTGGTGAGAATACACAAAGCAGATATACAAACATACATTTAATCAAGATTTCATGAATATAAGAAATGCAGTAGTTGCAGTGGTTTCTTAAGATTCCAGACAGAGCCTGATTGGTAACCTCTGCATGCCTACCCTGTTTTCAAATGAAGAGGTAATGAGCATCTATAGGCATCCTATCTGAATAGAAATATTGAACTGTGAATGTATGACACACAGACAGGAAACATGATTTAGTATATTGGATATGCAACTAATTCACCTAGGTTTTTAAAATGTGCATGTCTCTGGTGACACCAGAGTGTCTGCTTATTAAATATTTTTGTCTTGGCAATAAACCAGACGACAAATCCGTAATAAGAAGTGTGTTTATGCACAGGGTCTCTTTGGGTGGGCGGCAGTAGTTCAGTCGGTTACTGCCGAGGTGCATACTTGTATACTTACAATGTGCAGCTAGTGATGGGTTAAATGCAGAGGACAAATTTCGGGTGTGTTTGCATGAAAAAAATATCTAATAAGATTCTTCAGATTCTTCTTCGTTCTACACAGTGTTCAAATACACAGAATTTATTGTCTTCTAATACATTCCAGTGACAGAAGTTGCAATATTGCACTACACTGATAAAGCACTGCAATTCAGCAGATCGTCATCCTCAGAAATGGCACAGAACAAGTCATCATTATCAAAGTGTTTTTTAAAAACATGAAAAATTGTTCAACACTCAACCCTAACCCATGAAAAAGCTGCAACTGAACTGAACCAGACTGCTGTTCATTCTTTGACTATTTGCTCTCCTCTCCAGTCTACCTGCAGACTTCTCCTCAGACCTGTCACGAGAGGTTAAAACAGAGATGCAGAGAGGAGGAGAAAGTCATTCCATTGGTGAGGACACAAACTCAAACAACAAAAAAGACAAACTGAGATTTTCTTTTTTTTGAGAATTGCAAAAAGTAACCTTTTGTGAGTTGCGCACCAGTGTGCCATCTTAAATGAGACCTTTGTGTGTGTGTGTGTGTGTGTGTGTGTGTGTGTCTTTGTTCACCAGGAGTATCTGGAGTCCATCCACCAGCTGTATGAGGACTGGCTCATCAACCGTACCTCATCCCCTCTTCCTGCTCCTGTTCTGGTGATTGACCATCAAGTTTTTTCTTTGGTTTATGTAGATACTACGTAGATACAGTACTACCTACAGTAGTCTTAGGTAACCACACAAATGTAATTTTTCTGATGCCTTTGTGTTTTTTTTTCTGCAGGTGATTCCTGCTGACCATGACCTCCAGAAGATGCTCAACCAGTATGAAGAAAACCGTGACAAAATCCTAGCAGCTAGCTACCACTGATATCCTGTTACACACACATCCTGCATGGAGACAGGACATCCCAAAACCATTGTTATTCAATTGATCTGTTATATTTACTTAAAGCTTTTCACAACCGCTAGAGTTCTAAGATTTTGATTTAAATTTTTAGCAATTTGACAACTCGTTTTAAAAAGGGCAAATAACCATTTGTAGACACTTACCAAAAATGTATATATAAACAGAACTAACTTAACACCAAGCAAAATAATGAGTTTTGTAAAATAACTTGAGAAACTTTTAAGTGTCAAAGACTTTACTTAGAGCTCTGCGGATGTCACATTTAGCAGTTGTTCCACAATATTTGTAGTTTCTGGTGGAGTTGTTATTTATTAGTGCACTGTGTAATGTAAAGCACTTGAAGTTTATCCTTTATTGTCAATGATGAACGACAATGATGGAGTGCATCAAAAGGGGACAAGTGTTTGATTTGTGGGAGTGGAGTGGAGTGGAGTGTCAGCAACAACCAGCACTCCAGCTGTTACAGTTATAGAATACGTATATACCGTAAAGTGATATCATTGATTTTGGGGCCACATGAAAGCCATGTAGTGTTGACATGCTTCTGTTATTCCTTTGTACGAAGGAGTGTATGATCTTTGGTCTTCTGCTATATTAAATCAATTCTAATTAAAGTAATCCAAATATTTTTAAGCATTTTCATCTTTATGTATTGGTTAGATGTGTTAGTGGAAAGAGTTGGCAAGAAACACAACATTAGATATAACAATGTCACCTCACAAATGCAACTAAATAAACTGCAGCATTGACTGGCAGCATTGTTCAAACATAAGCTATCACTCTCTCATGACCTGATACAGCAAGAATATGTTTCCACAGGTTTCTTTTTAATCTTAAGTGCTGTTTTTGTCCCTGCACACATTTTACATTTTTGTTTCTGTAGCCAATTGCTCAGCCAAGGGATTATTAAAGGAGAAGTTCACTCAAAAATGAAAATTGAGCCATTAAGTACTCATCCTCATTCTGATGGAAAGTCGTGTGTCATCCAAAAAACTTCTGGAGGTTCGCAGCAAAAAAAGCGTGGCAGCATTCTCCTAAACAGAAGTAGATGGGGACTTGTGGCATCGAGTCTCTGGACAGACAGTTCAAGCACCAGTCTGGAGGTTTATTTAGAATCTTTGAATTTATTTGTATCACTAACCAAACTTTACCTCTGATTTCTGAGTGAGAAATCAGCTGTGTAGCTTTCAAAATTGATGGCAAATTGAAAATATGTTCCAACATTTTTGGAGTTGAGTAGCTCCATTGAGTGTCTATGGGGGTAGCCAACTAGCCAGGCGGATAACTGCCTTTCTGGTCTGCTTACAGACCCCTCTTTCACCCAGTCACACAGACGACTTCAGTAACATTTCTGTCAACCGTATCACATTTATTCAGTTCATTTTCCATTATTACAGTTAAGCACTGCTTTAGCTAAACTTCAAAAGATGCTGTACAGAGCCAGAGATATAAATGCTCCTCCTGCTCCCAGCCCTCTTCACTCTCAATCATCTCTGCTCATCTGCTTGTTAAAGCACAATGACAGTAGCTGCCCTGTCCATTTTTTATTCTAATAATTATTTCACTTTAATGCTTTATATTTAAAAAAAAAACAATTGTGAAGCATGTCTCTTTACCTTTTATCTATAGTTGCCTTAAAATACTACTGTAAAATATTAGGCTACATTGAGTGGTGGACATGATGTTGATTAAAATTTGTGATGAACAATTTCAGTGGCCGCTTCTATATGAAAGTATGGAGGAGACTAATGTGATTGATACAGTTGTGTGACGTAGAGAAGATGTATTGTGTCAGTATAGCTTAGTGTGAAGGCTCTGCTGATGGTACCAGTATGGACTGATTGAGTGTGTAGTAGGCAGTATGTTAGTTGGATTATGCCTGACGAGCTGTATGGAGCCATTTTATGTTGGGATTTTTTTTCAGGTGTTTTAAAACATGTACTTCAGTTGTTTAGAAGGATGCTGCAACGCTGTGAAGCTCCAGAAATGTTTTGTGGACTATGAATTGTCACCCGACTTTCCATGGCATGGGAATGAGTGGATAATGACCGACATTGGGTTAGCCTTTAACATATTTTATATACAAGCAATTTGATTTCTTAAGTGACTGTAGGAGATACACTACTTAATAATAAGGGTAATTAATCACTGGTGATTAATAATACACTCGTAAATGGGCCGGCACCATCGGTTCTCCACATTATTATTAAGTTCCAGACAACGACAAATGATTATATATGTTTATTAGCTAAATAATTCAGGGTGAAATAAATGAAATGACAATTTTAGATGAACAACAACAGATAACAGAAAATGTAAAGACTGTAATAAGCAAAGTGATAAAGTTATGTGACCGTCGTCTGATGGTGAAGTTAAAGGGTCGGGTTTTTATATATTAAATATTACGGGAGTAAATTGGAATACTAACGAGACCCTAATCTCAGTTTTCTTAAGTTTATAAGATGGAAGTCAGAACCTAGACAGAAGTCAGAACTTTAGACACCACTCATTCTCACGTGTGTGGATCCAGCTGTATGAAGACGTTTTGCCTGCTTTGTCTGGGAGTCAGGAGGTCCTGAAGTTTGGTTTCCTCGAGTGTTCTGGGTTGGA
>OMLP01023066.1:0-20457 GCA_900302685.1 Spondyliosoma cantharus | reverse complement strand
GACCCCCCAGTCCCAGCCAGACGCCTGCATGATTGGGCCGATGCATGAGATCCTGTTTTTTATTTGTCATGATGTGTCCTCCCCCCAAAACCTATCTGTGTTGTTTAGGCTGAAGACTCGCCTGTTGTTTTTGACAATGCAGTGACTTCTCAATGTTCAGTTCCTCGTGTATTTGGTATATCGCTCACTTAATCTAACAGGCACTCACACAGAGCGCCTGTGATGTTGTGTGCCTAATCTGGTTTATATTAACGTGTGGTCCCCTTCAAATCTGAAATCACTGCTCATGAAATCACTGCTCACTGCTCTGTTTGCTTTTGACCCTTTAAACAAGAAACCCAGGCATTTCACTGTGAGATGGCTGTGATGTGACATTTTGGCTTTTCTCGTTTTGGCTACCTGAGCTTCTCCTCCCCATTGTACAGTCGCTGCACCGACGCTCAGTCCGCTGCGCCTTGCTTCCCCCCTCCTCTCCTCTTCGGTTTCCTTTCCCCCCGCCACTTCTCTCAAGCTGCATGCGCTTTTGCCGAAGCCATGCTCACGGCCCCCGTCGCGCATTGTCTAACAACCCCTTCCCCGTTTTGGCCCGCAGGAACACGTCGAAGAGGGGCGAGTCCTTTGGGATCAGCCGCATTGGCAGTAAGATCAAAGGGGTGTTCAAGAGCACAACCATGGAGGGGGCCATGCTGCCGTCCTACGGGCTGGTTGAGGGAGAGGACGATATGGTGAGGCTGCTCTGGAAACATTAGCATTCATGTGTGTGTTCCCCATTCTTACAGATGTCTCTGATTCGTGCTGCATATGGACTTTCAAAGAAAAGCCTCAAAATAATGCAAAGTAATTTTTTTTGTCCCATTTTTCTTGACCTATTTACCCTCAAAGACCTAGTCAGCTGCCGGTGGCTGAAAAAAAAAAATATTGTCTAAAATGTCCAATGATTTTTGAACAACTAATCCAGTCCATATGCGTTAAAAAAAACTCTACGTTCTTTGACGGACAAGCTGCTGCAAAAAGTACAATTCTGAATGAAAACCTCCTCTACACCATCATTGTAGGTACCAGTTGGGGGCGCTGGTGAGTAAAGAAAAGAAAGCCACACTGTTGACCGAATCTACCCCTGTGTGTTCACGTATCACTGCTGTCTGGCTTGACATTCGCCTAATTACACAAAGTGATTGTGCTGTTCTGAGCAACCAGCTGAACTGTAATATTCTCAGTGCCTCCCTGAATTTTGTTAACCTGTGTTGACAAGTTTGACAAAGCATTTTCCGCACACAATGGTGCACCCAATAATACATTTTAGTGTATTTTTTTTTTTAACAAATTATGTACATGGTTGTAAACAGGAATAAGTGAAGGCAAGCGTATCTAGAATAAGTGTCAACAAAGTCTTTATAGCCCTTGAGAAAACCCACTTTCAAACAAATGAATTAACCTAAAGTATTATTGGGGTGTTATAATGTTTAAACTTAGTTTTAATACTACATATTATAGAGCTGGCTCTACAATATGAAGGTTTAGCTGAGTATTACTTTAATAACGTTTAAACATACTATACTCAAGAGAGAAAGAAAGATACGCACAGAGCCCTGAAATTAAAGGTGCAATCTGCATTTTATTTGAAACCGTTAAAGATTTCAACAACATTCAACAATGAAAAGGATCAACAGAATGTTAAGGAATAAAATGTTGATGTCATGACATCCGTGTATTGTGTAGATATCTAATGAGGTTAGCTGTTGGTTGTGTGATGCTCGTCAGCATAGCAGGAGTTTGCATGCAAAATTGCCAGAAGGTTTCACAGGTCCCTGTGGAAACACATGTGGGACTTATGAAATTTCCCTTCCTGTGCTTAATGTAAAAGGATAATGCTGTGTTTTGTTTGTATTTCCTCTTTTTGTGTCCGAGTCTCAGGCAAGAGTCATTTCCTTTGTAGTAAATCTTTAGAGGTGGGCACTGGATGGAAAACACAGGTGACACAGATGGACAAACTTGAATCGTAGATTTAGTACCAAATCAACGGACCTCGAATTCAAAGAACAACATAAATCCAATCGTTAAAAGACAGCTCTCCAGTAATGTTTTGCACTGCCACAGTAGCTATCTTGACCGTGACCCGTTTCTTCTTAAGGTGCCAACTTTACCCGACCTTCACCTCTCTCGCTTCCTTCCATTCAAAGGTGGAGGAAGCCATGATGGTGCTGGAGGACGACTCCCCCATGGAGGCAGCCTCCACCCCCAGCACCCCCCGAAACCTCTCAGCCTGGAACATCACCATCCCGTACATCGATTTCTATGACGACGACGTGAAGAGGGAGAGGATTCCAGTGTTCTGTATCGATGTGGAGCGCAATGACCGGAAGGCAGGTGAGGTCAGGCGGAGCCGTCCTTCTGTCTCAGTTACTGTCATCTGAGAGAAGTCAGGTCTGAGAGTGAGCTGCGGTGTACTTTTTGGTAGGGTATTGCTTTTTTTCCATCAGAGAAAGAATTTAACCAACAATGTGCGATATTAAGGTCATGATTAAATAAATGCGTTTAACCTAATTAATGCTGAATGGTTATTGTGTTGCAGCTTATTGACAGTTACATCGATATGGAGGCTGAACTTCAGTCACCTCCCACTGCCTGTTGGAGCTCCCATCATGCATAGTTCCCTCGGATAGCGGCGATAGCTATGCGAGAGGAGATCTGGCTCATGAATCTTAATGTATGTTTGCGTTTGTCTGCAGTGGGACACGAGACTGAGCACTGGTCTGTGTACAGAAGATACCTGGAGTTCTACGTCCTCGAATCAAAGCTCACTGAGTTTCATGGTAAGTCTTCTGCACACTGGAAGAAAAAAAAAAAACATCATTCACAGAACATTAATTCCAAGTGAACCTTTATAAGTTTAATGGCCCTGTTGCATCATTTAGGGGCTCATATTGGAAATAAATCTGTGAAATCTTACACCCCCTGCAGGCTCTTTTCCAGATGCACAGTTGCCTTCGAAGAGAATCATCGGTCCCAAGAATTACGAGTTCCTCACATCCAAGCGGGAGGATTTTCAGGAATACCTTCAGGTACAGTAGATGTCTGAGAAGATTGGACACTGGATTTTTTCAGACACATTCACCCAATACAGATGATTCTGAGGTGAGATAGGATTTAACAAGAAACCTCTGCCTCTGTAATTTTCCAGCACAGCTGTGACTGCAATCTCTGTGCGATGAAAAGTGGGCTGACTTAGTTGTCAAGCAAATGCATGAGTCATATTTGAACAGGTGGCAATTTCTTACCAAATGCTTATCATTCCAAATGTGAATTAAGTCTCAGGTCTTCTGCATAATGTACGTACAATGGGATGGCCACGGACCAGCTGCTGATGTGTTCTAAAATCTGTGAAGTTGAAAGTAAGACCATAACCCAAGTATTTTTATAACAGGGAGATGTTGCAGTTACTTTCAGTATCAAATAACAGGGTAAATGTGACGGATTCACTTCTGTAAATCTTATTAATTCCACTGTCTCTCAGGCCCAGAGCCCAGGCACACACACTAACACACAGTGCTCCAGACAAATCTTTCCACTCGGCGCAATTGGCTGAACGGGCAGCATTCGAGTGACCAGGCGTCGAGATTTAATTGGAATGGGTTCAATTGTTAAGCATTTGTTCCTGGAACAGAGTGTGTCCAGTTTCAGAAAAACCTTTTAAGAGTGATCGTTATGAACGTAGAAGAACAAAGGTTACCGCATGTCAGGACCCGTGACAGGTTAAAATAACTGTCCTAATGGAGAAGGACTTATCTCTCTGTCTCATCTGGCTGTCGCAGATGCGACTTCTCAAAACATACTTCTGACTCTGCAGTTGTGATGAGTATCCACTTTTGTTTAGCAGTGCATTCAATTTTCAACTGCAGATTGTTTGTTTGTCTTCTTTGAGTTATTTCTTGAAACAGCGTAGTGAAATCTCAGATGTGTTGCAACTGAGGAATGCAACACCAGGGAAAGATTTTTAATGCTTCCTACTACTACGAGACATTACAACAAGACAGAATCTACAGCTGTGCTAAAAGCTGTGTGAGGCTGCACAGTGGTGCTTTAAATGAAACGCCAACATCGGGACGCTAACATGATTATGATTATGGTGTTAGCAGGCTTATGTTTGGCGGATAATATTACTTTTATTATGGATTATTTGTCTAGCACATAAAATATCATGAAAATGTCAGAAATTCTCATCACAATTTCCCCAGAGGCCAAAGTAATGTCTTCAAATGGCTTCTTTTGTCTAACCAACAGTCCACAACCCCCCCCCCAAACTCTTCATTTGCTATCATAAGTGACAGAGAAGAGCAGCAAATCCCGACAGTTGAGAAGCAAATGTGTAGCAGTCCAATTGTTTTGTCCAACTGAGATTTGCTATCTTTCTTCTCCTTTCTGTTTTGGGCTGATTTTCTAAAATCCCTCAAGACTGATTGCAGGGAATTCAGATCACCTGTGCGCAGGGTGGCGAGACTGACTCCTGATTGAGGAGTGGAAGCAGCTTGGGACATTTCCCTCCCAGCCAATCATGGTGTGATGACACCCTTCTTTTGAAGGCTTAAAAGAGGTTGACAATGGCACACAGGGCGCCCCTCACCCTCGGTCTGTCCCATTGAGAACCTCATTTCGCTTAGGTTGTCAGCCAGAAACTCTGGTCTATTTAGCCCCTATTGGGTTTTCTTGCCCGCCCACATAATTTGTAGTGAGGAGACTGTGTTTATTTTGGAACCCCTTAAAATCCAAGCCCCTATACACCTTCAATTTGACATTTTATTTCCCTGGGGCTTGTAGGAGGCATTTATTTATTGTCCAAGTAGCGGACACTGGGCAGTCCCCCCCCTAGATTTTCATGTTTTGTGTTTATATTTTTATGTAGGTTTGGCTGGCCTGTAAGCAATTCACTGCCAGTACCGCCACAAATGTTTGACATTTTTGCTTGAAAAATGATTAATTGATTTAAAATATTGTTTCAAACTAGATTCCTTTCAGTCGACTAATAGTTGCAGCTCTATTGTTAGCAAGCCAACTTTTGCAATTAACACAACACAAAAAGTGCAAGATTCGGTGGTTACAATTTGAACTGAGGGTGACATTCTCTACAAAATTGAATGGCAATCCATCTAGTAGCTGTTTAACCACAGTGCAGTGCCATCTTTAAAGCCATGCCGTCAATTGCTATGATAGACACCTTTTTCAAAAAGTCACTGCATTTTGATTTTTATTTCATTCTGAAAAGAACAGAGAACAGCTACGGCTACCTTGAAGGCTTGAAAGAAATTGTAAGCAATAATATAAATTATGTCTATAGGCTTTAAAACACACAAAACCACAGGTATGGTCCTTGGAAAAAACTGAAGGCCTGGCTTTATAAAATAAGTTAAGGAGTTTGGATTGAATAAGTAATATATTTAAAAGCCACAGCATCAATCCAAGGTCCTCCAAGTAATGTTCCACTGCAAAATGAAAGAGAAAATGTGTTTTCTTTGCAGAAACTTCTACAGCATCCAGAGCTGAGCAACAGTCAGCTCCTCGCCGACTTCCTGTCCCCTCATAGTATGGAGTCTCAGTTCTTGGACAAGATGCTACCAGACGTCAACCTGGGTACAGTATGAGTGTGACTGGTGTGATGGATTATGTTTGAACAGTGCAACATGTCAAACACTGTGTGAAAATGTTTGGGCAGGCTGACCTTGTGCTGCAGTGAAGAGATATCTGTGTTTCAGCCAAAGGCAAAAATGTGACAGAACCATACATCACTGAGATAAAGTATTTATGTTTCACAGGGAAAATCATTAAGTCAGTTCCCAGCAAGCTGATAAAAGAGGTAAGAAATGCACTCTTGTGTGGTGTGAGTGTGTGGGATGAGAATTGCTCAATTTCTCTGCATCTCCACTTTCAACGAAACAAATGTTTCCCATCACATCACTCCAATTAAAGCTGTCACTTGTGTTTTTCTTACACCCTGAGCAGGCCATTAAACATTTCACATGGCAAATACATCTATGAGAAAAAACCTACTGTCACTGGATCGTATACAGATTGTGTCCTTTGCCTCCTCTCCCAGAAAGGGCAGCATCTGGAGCCCTTCATCCAGTCCTTCTTCAACTCCTGTGAATCTCCCAAACCCAAACCCAGCCGCCCCGAGCTCACCATCCTGAGCCCCACCTCAGAAAACGACAAAAAGGTTGGGGATTCAAGTCTTTTTCATACTCTCTCACTTTCTCTCTACAAACCTAGGCCCCAGGAATGTTATCCTGAGTCCAGTTGGAGTGCGCTCAGATTTAGTTTTAATGGTTGTTCACATTTGGACGGTTGCCATGGATCACTTTGTGGTCAAAGACCTACAATCCACTCAAGCTTAAATGTTTTTGAGATAGTTTTTAGTGCAACGTCTGCCAAGACATCATTGTAGAAACTGTTTACACTGTAATTTTGTTTCTGTGTTTTGTTATTTCAGTGTTCATTTATCTTGAAATGTGTACTATTGGTCCAGCTGTGAAGTTTAACTGGAGTTTAAAGAGCCAGTTCACACCCAAACCCAAATCCAAATCACTTGTTTTCTTCTTACCTGTGGTGCTGTTTATCCATCCATTGTTTTGGTGTGAGCAGCTGAATTTTGAAGATATTTGCTGAAAAGCTGAAAACCTTCTCTTGAATATAATGGAACAAGATGGCAAAAATTACATTTGAAAAACTCAAGAGCAACATCTCTTTAATGAAATCATAAAACTCATAACTTGTTAAGAAAAGCTATTATCTTTGATATTCAAGAGAAGGGAGACAAATCTACGGCCGATATCTCTGCAACTCACACCATTACCGTCTTGATGGATAAATGGCACAGGAGGTGAGAAGAAGGAATATATTTAATTTTGGGGTGAACTGTCTCTTTAAAGAAGTAAAGAGAGACATTTCAAAGACAGCTAATTGTTATTTCAGTTTTCTGGTACATGGTATTCTGGAGGAAAAAACATATATCAGTGCAGTTTTTGTAACATTGTGGGTCACCAAATTTTGACCCATCTATTTAAAATAGTTCACAAAATTGTTATCAGCTCTGACAAGCAGCAAGCCAAAAATGGCTCCAAGCCTTTAACTTGACAACTTGCCAGAGGCCGGATCGGTGAGATCACAAAAGGGTTCACAAGCCTTGAGCTTTTTAAACACAATGTCACCCATTTCTGGCTGATTTAATATGAATGTCCACTTCACTGCAGTACTGAAATAAATGTGTCATCGCCTCAGAATGGAGCGATGAACACAATTAACCTCTTGTCGGGAGGCTTAAAATGAGGGAAGACATTTACATTTTGTTTTTTAATAAAAACGTATAGACATATTCACCTCAGCAGAGTTCTGCCAGCCGCTCTTGTTGAAACAGATTATTCCAGTAGCAGTATTTATAATCTTAAATATGGACTCCAGTCTTAAGAATGAATGTAAATCCTTCTCTCCCAGCTCTTCAACGACCTGTTCAAAAACAATGCCAACCGGTCAGAGTTGACCGAGAAGAGACACAATCAGAATTACTTCATGGAGATGATCACTGTTGAAGGGGTGTATGACTACTTAATGTTTTTGGGTAAGTAAGATGTTGTTGTTTATCGCCAGGTGTTTATGCATTGTATCGGTCAGGGTCGGCTTTTCTTGTATGGGGGTCGGTTGTAGTTCAGGACAGCTCCCCCATATTTATGTGTGTGGGGGAAAAGGTCACCTTGCCAGTAAATACATTATAAGTATGTATGATACCTGTAGGCATCCTGTATTAATACCAGGAATAAAAGAATAAATAAAAATACGGAACATCGAAGGTGTTAAAAAATACAGTGATGAGGAATCACCACCGCGACCTGAAGTAGAGCCCATTGTTCACTCACACTCTCTCCGTCCTCCTCTTCCTCCCCTTCATGGTTGTCAGGACGAGTCGTCTTCCACATTCCCGACTGGCTGCACCACCTGCTAATGACAGGCAGGATGCTGCTCAAGAACACAATTGAAGCCTACACAGATTACTACCTTCAGTACAAGCTGAACCAGGTGGTGCAGGAGCACCGGCTCGTCTCACTCATCACCCTGCTTAGAGGTACGTTGCAGTTAGTTCAGAGACAAAGAGTGGTGTTGATCTTCTCATCCAATGTGTGTTTTTCAAAAAAAAATGTGCTAATTTAATAGGTGAACTGATAAACATTATCTTGACCCTCATAGACACAGTTTTCTGTGAGAGCAGTGTACCCCGCTCGGCTCAAGACAAGCAGAGGAGGGCGAAGAAGACATTTGAGGAGATGATGACCTATATTCCAGGTACTCTTTCACTTGTGTTTGTGTGACTTTTCCACTTTCCATAACACTAATGTACAGATGTGAAGACTAGTGGTCAGTTTTTTTGTGTCATCTTTAGACTTTCTCACGAAATGTACCGGAGAAGAGGCCAAGTACGAGGGCGTACGTCTGCTCTTTGATGGACTCCAGCAGCCGGTTCTGAACAAACAGGTACAAAAGCACAAGGGCAGACACAGACACACAGACACACACACATATATGCAAGACAAAAAAAAAAAAATCAACCAGAGAGAATATGAGACAGTTGACGTGTGAGTGAAAGTGAGTTCAAGCCTGTCCTGATACAATAACATGAGATGTGACAAACAATCCGACATCTTTTGTGCCTATTGATTACAAGGTCAAATTCCCCTGCAAGTCAGCATGTAGATGGTGTTATAAAATGAGTTTTTTTTTTTTTTTTTCTTTTAATGCTGTTCGTCTTCTCCCTGCTCTTTGTCTCTCTCAGCTGACGTATGTGCTGTTGGACATCGCTATTCAAGAACTTTTCCCGGAGCTGAACAAGGTAGACAGATGCTAGTCTCGGTTAGCAAAGGAGTACAGCTTCTGAATATCCACCCATCCATTATGACTGTAAGACGATGAAAGATCACTAGAAGTAAAAACAAAGATACCATATCATGGCGTACATTGAACAGCGGCATATTAAATTAACGCACCCTGTCTTTTTACATATTACATCTTCAAACCGAATGTGCTAACTCTTGTCTGTGTGTCCTCAGCAGGTGCAAAAGGAGGCGTCTGTAATGGCTCCGTGGATGTAAAATGGACAGTTGAGTGAACATGAGCAGACATGCTTACGCCCACACTAACGCAGAGACTTTTGTCGGCCCCGTCACCTGAAACTAACATCAATCACAGGTGCAACAGCTGTTCTGATCACCTGCCACAACAAGAAGAGGACACGGGGCCCCTGCCGCTTTATGCATCATTCACTTTGTAAAATGAATTGTATAAATAAATGACATAACGGCAGTCCTTGTGTATTCATATCTATAAAAGCAAAACAGAATAAGTGTGTTTGACAGCTGCAGCTGATTGTAGCCGTCATTAATTATTACTTTTAATAATCCTTATTTATTTCACACTGTGATACTGTTGAGCACATGGTAGAATTGCCACAGGTGTGACTACCTCGACTGCTGTGAAACTCATCACCTCCTATTAAAGCCTGTAACATACTTTGAAACGTGGCCACTGTGGAATCAGATTTACATAATCGAAATGGGAAAACTCATTCCAAAAGTAATTGCTACTGATTTTTGTTTTTAAAAGGAAGGAATGAAAAATCCCAATCAGCACATGCAGATCAGTCAGTTTCATATAAAAAGGTCATACTTGAGAAAAAAACAAAAACGATATTGTCTTAAATGTTACTTTGATAAGAATAATTACTCCATAAAAATTAAATATATCCATGAATATATACACTCAATGTCTCAGTTCATCTCTACCTCACCACTCTGCAACTGCCTGCTTCAATCTGCCAATCAGACACACCCCTCTCATCAAGCCAACTCCACTCACCTGTGCTCTCTGCTCTGGCTGCATTTAAGCCCCAGCTCCACACTCACTCATTGCCAGATTGTTCTCAGTGCTTGCACCAGACTCTCCAGTGGTTCTCTGCCTGATCTCGCGGTTCCAACCCTGCTTGCCTCTGGCTATCCTGCCTCAGCGATCTCCTGGAAACCACCTCAGCCTTCCGTCCCCGACCACGATCCCCACCTGCAGTTCTGTGACTCTGATAATTCCTTCGCTGAGTGAGTACGAGGCTGAGTTTCACAGACATGACTCACCAGTGTCCTGGTTTGGTTCGGCTGAACCTAATCTCCAGTGTCCACCAGAGACGGTTGAGGGTCAGCATCCAGAAGACACTGTTTTGCCTACTGCCATTGTTTCCTGCACATGTGCTAATAAAGTTTGTTACCAACGATGCCTGCCTGTCTTTGTGCTGCTATTGGGTCCAAACCAAACCCCTTACACTCAATACTGCAGGTAGACCATTTATTGGCCCGGTCGGTAATTGACATTCAGTCTTCCTCTAAAATAACTTGTTTTCTCATGATATGTTTATATTGTCATTTAAAGTTTGTTTGCTTGTGAACAAAATAATTAACTCACAACTTAGAAAAATTGCATCAATTTCTTAGCTTGACTTCTTGGCTTCTGTACATGGCAAGCATTTGGTGAGCACTCTCAATTTTGGAAGTTGGTTGCTTTCATCTGTTATGCCTTTGTCAACCACTGGGATGTGAAAGAGTTTGTCCATCAGGTTTCTAGCTTTTATAAACTAGAAAAGAATTGTCTTTCACAACACCTGAATAACTCCTACAGGGCTCCTCAACTGAGAATTTCAGTGTTTTGTTTTTTTTTTGTTTTTTTTTAAGGACTTTTATTTTGGTAAATTATACATCGAAACAATCCAGATTTGAATAAGTCATGATTAAAACAAATTTTAAAACGACTTGCTGCAGGACTTTTTCTTTCAATGAAAGAGAAACTTATTTAAATTCGCAACTCTTGATTAAATGTTGCCACGATTCCATCTATTTTTCACAACATAAAAGGAATGTCTGAGAAAGTGCCCTCCATTTCCACTTTCAATTTATTTTAGCAAGCTTTAGTACTTTAAACAAGTACTATAAACAGACGGTTTCGGAGTAAACAGACAGCGAGCAGATGCAATGACAAAAACAAAAGAATGGCGGGAAGATTTGGTAGCAGCTCTTGAACAAAAGATCTTGTGTTGCTTTAGCAAAAAACAGTAGTGCTCGAACATACCCAGATAAGAAAGTGCTTTACAAAGATTAGGCTTGTCCTTTATCTGAACAGTCAAAGGAAGTTGAGTTTGATGTGGAAGACGATCACATACGTACATTCAGGGGCATAAACACTTGAAAAATTTGGCTTGCTGTCACCCATTGCTCTTCGGTGAGGGAAGGCAGAGATAAAACGGCCAGTCAGCTTTCCCTCTGTTCATTATCTGCCTGTAGCCTCCTTCATATTACATACTGTAGTGATCGAGTTCTTCACTTCCTTTCTTAAATTCCCAAGAAGAAGAAAATCATACTAAAAATGAATGACATGCACTTTTAGGTCACCAACATTGGTAGAACATATTTACAGTTTTCATATTTCAAATGGTTCATCTTCCAAACTTAAAATAAGGGGGATAAAAGAAGTTCGTGGCTGGATGTTGAATCCACCCTGAGGCAGACCCTGCAGTCCTGCTTGTCTCATCCTCGAAGCTGGCGACACGGAGAGGCAGTTAACCAAGTCCCCGGAGGAGCTTCCAAGCAGTTTCACAGAGTACACAAACCCAATCAGAGGATCAGGGAGAGACATAAACCCAGCAGCAGCAAGCTGAGGCTGTGGGCTGTGAAGGCAGCTGAGCTCCTGAACGTGATCCGGCCCTCCACCGCAGGGTACACCTGCTTCATGTCCGAGACGTATTTGGAAAAAACAGAAATGTCCATATCGCCTGCAAGAGTTGGGGAACGACAGATTGTTTAGTATTTAGTTGATATTTTGCTTGCTGTCCATGCTCAAAATCACCCACTCTATATTTACAGTGTTATAAGCTCTGTGAGCCTTACAGACGGCTGCAGATATTCAAACCATGCATCTGCTTTAGATTAATCATTGCCCTCAGAGTGAGTGCAACATGTACACTAATAGTAGGTAGTCTTTAGGAGACCCTCTGAAATGAGTGTACAGGGACTCTTTCCTCAGACATGTGATCATCACTGATGGATAAACTGCACTCTTCTGAATCTTGCTTACGGGACAGCTGCAGTCAGAACGTCCTCGCATTAATTTCAAGTGAGTGTGATGATTGAGAGGAAGCCAATGCAAAAAAAAAAATTGAATTATCAGTTGTTGCACAGAAAAAACACGCAAAAATAAGTTACGAGTTGACAGCCATGGTTTTTTTTTTGTGTGGAGAAATTCAGTTTTTTTCACTGTTAGCTTCCACCGATACCAGTTGAAACAGGTCTCCAACCAGCAACCCTCTGGTCCCCAAGCCAAGTCCCTGCAGACTGAGCTAGTTACTAATGTTGACATCCAATTTGAAACCCATGGTAAAAGTCCCCAGGCTTCCTTAAAAGATGCATTTTGTGAGTTGTTGAGTTATGGGAACCTTTCTTAACCCTGTGAAACGCTATCTACAACAAATGTTGAACTATTTGGGCCTTCTGGGTTATTCAGCAAACACTATTCATGGAGATATTTCCTTATTTGTGTAAAAGAAAAACATTGAATCTGTTTGTCCAAGTGATGTGCATGATGTGCACGCATTTTTCGAGTTTGAAGCCGTTCCAGAGGCAGCTTCCTGCCTTTCATAATGTTTCATACTGTGTGGTTTGCTCTCTTGTTTTCGAAGCTATCCACTGTTTTCGCATAGACATTTGAATGAGACATTCGGTGCCAAGTTTGAGAAAGCTGAGCCCCCACTAAAATCAGCTTATTGGAGGAAATAAGGAAAAAAGAAAGTGCAAGATCAGTCATCAGCTGCTAGAGTCCGTTTTTTCCTTTCCTTAATAGCAACCGATCTTTGGGATAAAAAAGTTAAAACAATCGAGTCCATTTGGAGACATTCAAAGGTTGAGCACCTAAACTAAAGACTAAATATTTGACTCTAGTCCAACAGGAAAGAAAAACAAGGGAGGGTGAACTTGAGGACGTCAAAGAACAAGAGTGAGCTTTTGAATTGTCTGCCAACTCAAATGAATTAGTCTTATCAGAAGATTGGCTGATAACAGCTGTTTTAGGTTAGCTCCCGACATTTTTCTTTAGTGAGTATTAAGCAGTGAAACGTACAAGCAAATTAAACAAAGTCTTCTTTCTGGATGTCTTTATACATCAAACTCAACACATTTAGCTTATTGGCAAAAAAGGACATTTCATTTCAAGTAAATGCTCATCTTAACTCGCACACAATCTCTTAACCACCTTTGTTGCCCACCTGTGTTATGCTTCAGTTGCTCCTCCTTCACCATGGCAAAGCCGTCACCTCCGCTCGCCAAGTATGAACTCGTGACCACAGTGTACGTCTTCTCCAGGTCCAACGGTTCATACTTCGGCACACGGCACTCGGTGCAGAGCACGGACAGAGACACGACACGCTGGTTTACTGTTCTGGAGAGGTCATACTCTACGTGAATGCCTAGAAATGTCAGAGATTACAAGGAAATGTTATGTTTGCTAAAGTGATATCCCCCTGTGGACAGCAGTGACAGATCAAACAGGAGTAGTTTGACATTTTTGTAAAAATGAAATCTGATCAGATGAGAAGATTGATACCCCTCTCATGTATTTCTGTTGGAAATTAAGTTACCACCTAGTTAGCTTAGCATAAAGAATGGAAGGGGGGGGGGCAGCTAGCCTGACTCTGCTGAAAGCTAACAAAATTGGCCTAAAGTATTGAACAATATCTAAATCTCAACACCACCAATAAACATTTTTTACACTTTGTTTTTTGTGCAGGTTAACTAAAATGAGATGTAACATGTTAACTACCAGTGTTGGACAGTGAGCTAATGCATTAGAGGACATTCTGCTGTGGGATGTTTACTGTGAGCTTGGCGTTATTCTGGATCCCACTGGGTTTCTGGTAAGACCCGCCCTACTCTGCCTCTGATTGGCTTGTGTCTATTGTTCTCTAAAGCCTTGATGACTTTGTGTTCTAGGTACTCCTTGCTAAATATGTCCAATAAAGATTTAGACAGGGGAAGGTGAGAAAAGCAGTGAAGCTCAACAGATGGGTAAATCATCCCGTCGGAAAAAAACCCAATATGAAGTCCTGTCTATATGCTAAGCTGACTGGCTGCTGACAAGTGCTATTGATCTTTTCATCCAAGCCCTCAAAAGCAAGTTAATAATCCTATTTACCATTCCTTATATACCAAACCTGATCAAAGGAGGTAACAGTATCATTCTAGTAGACCTTGGATTAAACGGTGTTGGTAAGGGAGCACTGGTGCCAGAAGACAGACCTGAGACTTGAAGAAATTCTCCAGACATGGTTCCATATCTGTGAACGGCGTGTTCAAATGCCTTTTTGATGGTTGATCCTTTAATCTGGACCAGGTCAAAGGTTCCTCCAAATGGTAAGACGGTGAGAATCTCCTCCATAGTTATGGAACCTTAAAGCAAGGGCGAATGCCATTACATTTTTAAAATAATCTACAGCTGTAGCCAGTGCAAAGTGGTCTTCGTGATACTTAAAAAACACTGTTTTACCATTTTTGTAGTGCTCATCTATAGGTGTCCGTATCGACCCACTATTCAGCATACACATGGCCACATGATTCCACTGCAGATCCTCACCTGTATACTTTACATTGTGACGAATCTGGCAATGCACAAGGACAAAAATAAATGAGAAATGAAAAGAAATCAAACTCTACATCCAGGAAAGAGTAGTTCTCCCGTGTTTGTGAATGTTGACCTTATCACTGTAGGCTATCAAAACATCTGCTAATTGTTTGTTTATATCAGCCTCCTCCAAACCCCTGCAGCCCTTTCGTTGCTATGAATTCCCACGTAATGCTGAGCAATGACGGGCAAGATCTGAGGTTGCAACCGTTTTGAGGTTGGGGCTCAGGTGTGACAAAATGCAAGCGTTTGTCTTTTTGTCTCATTGGTGAATAAACTGAAGAGCAGAGAGAGCAACTAAGGCCTTTTCTGAACAAATGAAATAAACGGTTGGCCGTTACCATTGCATCGCAGATCAGGTTGCCAAGGTTACACTCCCGAAATCGACACTCCTCAAACGTCCCATTGAGGTAAACTAAAGTTTGTCCGACGTACTGCAAAGAGTACTGAGCCAAGCTTTCCTTCCACTTCTCAACTTCAGCGAGGACTTCTGGGTCTGAGAGACAGCTTGTGTAAATATAAGCTTTATGTAAGCATAACACAAGTTTAATGTATTTTTAATGAACCCTTGAGAAAGGGGAGTGGATTATGTTTTGATTTCAGAGTGTAATAATTTCAACAAACATGAATGAGCATGAATTTAACTGTTTCGAACATAATCCAACGTAATCTAGACGCATTTCATGATTTAATGTACAAGTAGCAATCTAAGCATTTGTTTCAACAGCTCTGAAAATGTCACTCATACCAAAATTATTCAAAGATGTACAGTGGTGATTTATCTACAGACATGCTGATTCAAGTCACATCAACTCGTTTTAACAGCACAAAATCCTTTCGACCACTGAAACAGCTGTAAGGTCGATGACTGAAAATGAAGGCTGTAATCGTTTGTAATCTACCTTGAGGTATGCTGCTGTCCATCAGGATGGGGTTTCCATCGGCTTTAATCACATTCCCAGCTTCATCAAAGGTAACTTTTAAGTACCCAAGGTATTTCCCGAAGGCATAAGCCTGGACCACCGGCACGTCTCTCCCATCGCTCGACCTCACCATATAAGGGTACGGACCCGCCGGCACCTCCGTGGATGGCGGCTCTCCTGCAGAGAGACATTTTGAGGTGTGTTAGTGCACCCACTTCCTGTTTCGTTTTAAAGTGAAATGGCGGGTTTGCTCCCTCAGTTCTAAAATCCCTTGTAGTGTGAAAGCACAAAGACAGACTATTGACAGTCGATGTTTTGGAGTTCATCTTTTGCAAACCCCCTTTCCAGCAGAAAAGAGCTTAAAGGATTAGTTCAACCCAAAATGAAAATTCAGTCATAATCTACTCACCGTACAGCAGATGGAAAGTCTGGTGATGTCGCCTCATCCGCAAAACATTTCTGGACGAGCTGTAGGCAGCTGTTTTTTAAAAAAAAATTTCCAGTTTTTTTTTTCTGTTTACCTCCAAAAATGTTTTGTGGGCTAAGACACTTCAGGATGAGTAGATAACAGCTGAATTTGTCATTTTTTGGTGGAACTTGCCTTTTAATTGAATAGAAAAGGACTACCAGTGTAGAGGAACGTGTTGGTGTGTCCTCCAATAACGACGTCGACCCCTTTAACGCGCTTGGCGATTTGTTGATCCACGTCAAAGCCAGAGTGGCCCAGGGCGATGATCTTATTATAGCCCAAGGTTTCCAGTTTGTTGACCTGAACCTGAAGTGCCTCCACCTCATCCTCAAACTTCAGGTGTTGGCCTGACAGGCAGGGAAAAACTTGAGTGAATTTGCATGGCCATATGCACTTATGCTTTCATACAGGTGTAGATCAATTTAACAGTAAATTAAGTCACACTGGAGAGAGCTCTATAGTGTTTGAATGCAGCAATGTGCCAAATGAATACACTGAAAGCCTCATCAATCGAGCAGCATGTCATGCTTTTACCTGGCATGGATAAGACGGGGGTCTCTGCGGTGGTGTAGCCCACCACAGCCACTTTGTCTGAGCCCACATTTATGACTGCATAGGGGCTGTAGTAGCCACTGAGCTGTGCGGCCAGAGTCTGGTCAGGTTGTATGTTGGCGCTCACCACAGAGCAATTTACACTCTTGAGGAAAGGCTGGATCAGACCCTCCACTCCATTGTCAAACTCATGGTTTCCAAAAGCCTTAAATGTAAAGGAATTAGTTGTATGGACTGGACTGCAGTAAAAACAACTATTTTACTACATCAAAGAAATTTCTATAAGAAAAAACAAACTTTCAGGTGTGAGGTCGCACAATTTAAAAAGAAACATTTACAATTTCAAGGATATTTACCATGGCATCATAACCAAGTTTGTTCATGAAGTGCGCTGCTTCGGCGCCTTTATAGTAGTTGAACCAGACAGTTCCCTGAAACTGGTCACCCGCATCCAAAAACAAGACGTTCTTCTCCTTTCTCCGGATCTCCGACACCTTCGTGAACCTCCTGGCGACCCCCGCGAAGCAAGGAGCCCCGGCTGAACACTTCCCCGAGTCCTCGCTGGTCTCCTCGATCCGCGCGTGGTTGTCGTTGGTGTGGAGCAGAGTCACCTCGAAAGCCGACACGGTCCCCGAGCAGTTTAAAAGCAGAAAGAGGCAGAGCGAGGTCAAGAGAGCGCAGGGGGACGTCCGGACTCTCATCGTGTGGCTGTGTGTAAAAACGCAGGAGTGACCAAGGATGTACAGTGAGCTACATGAGGAAGGCGTGGACTTTTCTTGTAGGATGTGTTCAACGAGCACAGAGCACAGTGTGTAAATAGTTTACATTAGCTGTAAATAACGAGTTTATAAATGGTAAATAAATAACATTCCTACATTTACTAATGCTTCGTGGGTGTTGTAAGCAGTTTATAGGGATAACTTTTGGGTTTGACTGGTTGGACACTGACCTTCTAGGAAAAGTGCTGCAGGAAGATTATATGGTGGCCCTGAAGTGCAAAACACAAGGGCAAATTAGAAAACACAACAACAAAACAGAAAACACAACAACAAAACAGAAAACACAAGGGCAAATTAGAAAACACAACAACAAAACAGAAAACACAACAACAAAACAGAAAACACAACGGCAAATTAGAAAACACAACGGCAAATCAGAAATAACAACGACATTAACTAGGGGTGGGAAAAATAATCGATTCTTAGATGCATCTCGATTCGGACGTGGATTATTCTGAATCGATTCACAAATGTCAAAAAACGATTTTCTACGTGTTAATTGACAACGTAATGTTGACGGAACACAAGGGGCGGAACTCGGAAGTGCAGCACCCGGACAGTAGATGGCGTGCACACAACAAACCACCACTGTTCGATGAGCGCTACAGAGCGCACAGTGACAGTGTAGGTGACTGTCCGAAAAAAATCCAACTGTCAATAAATCATCCAAGAGTGCACATTGTTGGGCTTATATCTTTGTCGTGAATGTCTGTGCTCACAAACAACTCATGAGTGGAACGTTCTGAGGCATTTGTTCATTACGAGCGGCTCGAGAGCAGCGTGGAGACCGCTGCTAGCTGTTAGCTGCTAGCTGTGGCGCAGCGTCCAGGTTAACTTGTGACACTTGTTAGCATCGAGTATTTCTTTCATTCTGCACTGCGTTCAAATGGTTACTTAAAGCCATCGCATTAATCGTTATTAAGCTGAAGCCAAGTCGATGAAGTTGAAGCTCGTCAAACAGTCTGCAGAGTATGTTGACATCCAGCCTGAACTCAGCGTGAGGTCAGTCAGCTGTGGCAAAGTGTGAGACGTCCAGATCAACCTGTGATACAAACACCTGTATCGACCGTCTGCAGCTGCAGCTGTATTAATGTATTGTATGTATTAATGCATGCTGCTACAAGCACACTTTTCTTTTCCAGTTGGTTCTTTACAGAGCTGGATGTTTGCTAGCAAATGTAACCTTCCAGTTGACTTGACACATTTCTTTCAGTTGTTTTATTAATTAAATATATTGGAAGTAAATTAAGTATGGATCATTACAAATACTTTGCTTTGAAAGTACCAAGTAGTCACACAGTGAGTAGTAAGTGATTAGCAAACTCAGATTTAATTATTATTATTATTATTATTATTATTATTATTATTTTAAATCATGCATGGAAATGTACACAAAAAAAATTGCTGCATCGAGATGCATCAAGAATCGGTTTAGAATCGAATCATTGACCTCTGAATCCGAATCGAATTGTGAGGTGCCAAGAGAATCCCACCCCTTATTTACAACACTCCGTGAGCAGAGGAAGCTGCAAGAAAAGTTAACCGACCTCAAGGGGAGGTCAAGGAGGAACAATGTGCGGATATTTGGGGTTCCGGAGGGCTCAGAGGGGGACTCGGTCCCCCAATTTGTCGAGGAGCTACTACAGAGAGAGCTAACTCTGCCCGCGGGGACCAACCTGCTAATTCAGCATGCACACCGAGCAGGAGACCTGGCCCCGGAGAGACACCGAGGTCAATAATCGTTAACTTCCTCCAATTCGACACCAAAGAAATGATATTAAGGAAAGCCTGGCAGAAACGGATTAAACTCGGTAACACATCCCTTCTCTTCGACCACGACTACGCAGCTAACTAACTATACAGAAATGAAAAAGGCTTTAAAGCAGGGGTGCCCAACCTTTTTTGACCCAAGATCTACTTTTCAAGTAGCCAACCTCCCGAGATCTACCAGTCCAGTGTCAACATCGCAAACCCACACACATCGTTTCCAGCCTGCAGTAACCAACCTCACAACACTTTTTCTTGTTGTCACACAACCACTAGACATCACACCACAAACCCTCCCTCTCTCAAACACACACAGACACACACACACAGACAAATTCCTCTCACACAGTTGCCAGTTTGCATAGTGCGCTGGAGCACAAACCCACTCTCTCTGCTCTTCTCTCTCTCTCTCTCACACACACACGCCAATCTGCATGATGAGCAATAGCCATAACTGACCTGAATATGAACTAAACAGAAAAATAAACCAGATACAAAACAGGCAGATCTCTGAGTTTGAAAAAAGGAAATCACTTCCTAGCTTAGTGGGAGACCTGGCCCTGGGAGGAGGAGGCTAGCTTCTCGTAGTCAGGAGTGTAGGAGCTGGTTGCAAGGCGTAGGCAGGCTGCAAGGTGGTCATCAGTCATTGTTGATCTGTACTTGGACTTAATGATTTTCATGTGCGAGAAAGCAGACTCGCTCAAATAAGTTGATCCAAAAAGAGCTGTCAGGTTCAGGGCACATCTTCTGAGATTGGGATACTTCTCCTCCACCAGTAGTTTCCAGAACACTACATGCTCTCCAGGTTGAGCGGATGTTGATCTGGCTTTGATCTCAATGTCATTTTGCAATGTCAGAATCTCATCCTCAAGAGCGGAGCTTTCCAAGTCAAAAAGTGATTTGACTTTGGCGGCAATGTCACCAACATCAATACTTGCACCAAATGGATAACACATATAGCTGGCTATAGGCTCGATGGATGCAAAGTCAGTAAAACGCCTCTCAAACTCTGACGAGATGCTCTGAACATGCTCCTCATAACGTGCACTGTCAAGCTGTGTCACACCTTTACCTTGACGCTGTAGTTCTGCTTGCATGTGAGGGAAGTTGCGCAGGTTACCACGCTGCAGCCTGCTTGACATCAGCTGTAGCTTGCTTTTAAATGTGTTCACTGAACTCATCATGTTGACTACATCTTTACCCTTACCCTGCAGCTCTAAATTCA